>QLON01000691.1:0-10483 GCA_003313675.1 Termitomyces heimii
AGAGTGAGTTGTCACCAGTCAATATGGGGGTTGGTGTCCCGGAGCCACAGAAGCCCCAAGACCAGGGGCGCGGAGGAGTGTAATTTGGTAATTAACATCCGGAGGTTGTGAGTCTGTCCGTTGGCGAAAGTAATGGGCATACACACGAAGTGAGTGACGTCCCCCACCGTAGAGGCATTCCCGTCAAAGAGGCAGAGCCATACCGGGACCGGGAGTTGTTGAGCAGGTTCCGGGGCATGGGTAGACCATATTTTGTCAATGAAATTGTCTGTGGCACCACTGTCGACAAGGGTGTCAAGGGGAGTTCCAGAGGGGGTGAGGCAGGTTTTGAGGAGGAGGAAGTGCAAAGAGTGAGAGGGTAGGTAAGCCATGAGGGTGTCCTGTGTGAGTGTCGTGGAACAGAGATACAAGACTGGGGCAGAGAAGACGTCAGGGTCAATTCCGTGATTTAGGGCATCTTCCGGGTCTAAATTGCTGGGTCATTTTCCGAATATTTGTAGGTGGTGTCCTCTCCTTCGAAGGTCCAGGTGGCGTGTCCCATAACCTGTCATTGGGGGCACTTGGAGATGAAGTGGTCTTTCTCACTGCAGAGTATGCAAACCCCCTCCCTCCTCCGCTGCTCTTGTACATCCTTCAGAACCTCAATCCAGGGTTGTCCCTTTTTTGGGAGCCAGTTGGCCCAGAGGGCCTCTTCATCCCATTTGTTGGGAAAGTCAGGGCCTTCGAAGTCTTCCGGGGGTTCCTCAGGGCTTGGCGGGTCATCTGGGTTGTTGGCGGCCACGGCAGCATTGAGTCAGGCCTGGGGGCAGGCACCACTGCTGGGGTTAGCGGAAGCAGGTAGCATGATCCGGCAGTTGATGGCAGTCGATCTCGGGGTCCATGAAGCAGGGTTCCCGGGGGGTTGGCTGATGTCAGTTGTGATGTGAGTTAGTGGCGGCATCGGTAGTTGCAGGGGCAGGGCATGTTGTGAAGAGGGTCCCGGGTGAGGTCCCAGAGTTGTTCTAGGGGATTCCAGAAGGGGTTGTGACATAAACCCATTGAACAGCTTAATTATACAGAAACAACAACTGTCCTGACCTGACTATGATGAATAACTCATCTAAGTTGGCTACATAATCTTTGACAGAGCAATTCCCCTGTTCCATCCTGTTAAGGCAGATGCATTGTTGATTTTGATAGTCTATTGAAAAGCAATAATTGAAAAGCTCAGTGAAGAAAGTCTTTAGATTCCATTTATCGGGGGCCAGTGACATGTGCCTTGCATAAATGGTGTAAGCCTTCCCAGTTAGGAACTCTGAGAGTACCAACACCTGACAGTGTTTCTCCACATAGCCATATTTGTCATATGCAATATCATGCATCAGAAACTTCTGGAAAGCCCAATATTCTGCTTGTCCACCATACTTTTTGGGAAGAGTGGGCTTTATAAGGTTATGACAATGCTTATGGTATCTGCATGACCTTGATCAAGGCTTTAATTTCTTCTCCCTTTTAGGCCTATCACAAGAATGCCTTCGGAGTTGTTTCTGCATCATTTTATGAGAGATTGCCATGTGGCCATTATTTTCTATGCTACTGTCCAAGTCAGATGCTGATCCCCCCAACCCAAATGTCACAACCCCTTCCGGAATCCCCTGGAACAACCCCGGGACCTCACCCGGGACTCTCTCCATAATATGCCCCACCCCTGCAACTACCGACGCCGCCACTAACTCGCATCACAACCGACATCAGCCAATCCCCCGGGAACCCTGCTTCACGGACCCCGGGACCGACTGCCATCAACCACCGGATCATGCTACCCACTTCTGGCCATCACACATCACAATCCCCCTGTGCCAATTGATCGCGCACCCCACATATGCGATCCCAGTATACAGTCCCGGGCCACTACTCAATGCCTTCCAGGAACCATTCCAGACACCCTGGAACCCCAAGACCTGACCCCGTAGTACTTATAGCATAGTTCACCGCTGTATTTATTAGCCTTGATATTACCTGAATTGTTGCGTGCCCTTTGTTTGACTGGTACGCATTGACTGGCATGCTTTGACTGGCATGCTGGAATAATCACGTGCTTTAAGTTTGGTATGCACTTCGCGACTCTAAATTTACTAACTGGGTCTTGTTTTAAAACCTCCGAGTTCCAACTCGACTCTTGCCAACTCTCAACCTCCACAAAATCCTGAAAACCCCCGGGTCAAGTTCCATTTCCCCGGGACCACCCTCCCTGTTCACGTCTTGAACCCCAAAGCCTCAACCCTGGAGTTCCAGACACCCGGGTATTTGTAGATCAAGTCTGCCTCATAAAGGTGTTGCTTTCCCGGAAAGCCCCCAAATCAGTGGAACCTGACATAATATCAAGGCTCACTCCTTACACCATTCTTGATGGCTATGTATACTCACACCTACTACTCCACGGGCTACCAGACTGACCTTTACGGGCATCCGGTCCCGGATCATTACTCTGCACAGACTCCCCACCCTGCCTACCCACTCCTCCTCCACCACTGGGCCTCTGACCCATCCCTCTACGATCTGGGGCCCTTGGTCAGCCGGGCCCCCCCACCCAACCTAGCCATGGCATGACCGGTGGAGGTCCCTTCATACCGGAGCTTCCCGGGGGGCCTGCCAGAGACCCCACCAGTTTCCAACGGACCTCACCTGGTACCCCCCAGTAAGGGCCCCTTTGCACCTACCCCCTATTACGGCTATCAGCGCCCCACCCCCCAACCTCGGGGATCTCCCAACCACGACTACCCCCCTCGACATTACCCAACCGCCACCCCACCCGCTAGGACCCCTTCCTCACCCATAGGACAATGATGCCTCGAGGAGTATGAACGGCAATGGGACGAAGTATTACACTTGCTCCAGATCTTGCTGGAGGATTTCAAGAGGTGGGCAAGGGTGCTATTCATGGATTTTGGACACGACAACTTTATAGGCACTCCAGAGGAATGGGCCCATTGCCTGGTCAAATTCAGGGATTTCCTCACACGAGGAGAACTCCCAGAGCAGACCATGGTAATGTACCAATGCAATATGATCCTCCGCAAAGAGTTGCATCAGCTACTCAATGAAGTCCATGCGTCTCCCTCTCCCTGACCCCTCAACAATCCCACAGATCCGGATTGCTCAATTCACATCCGATGGGAACCCCCGCTGCCTCCACTCTGGGGCAACGACAACAAGAAGAACGACAGAATGCCTTGGCCATACTGTGGTCCCTCAACCCAGCGGGAGGACTATTCGACTGTCAGGGGACTCCTCATTTCCTTCCTTCCCTTCTTCTTTCACTTCTTATTCCTTCACTCTCCTTCCATTCATTTCTTACTTCTTCTATCTTCTCTCATATTCTTTAGCTATCATCCAGACAAGTGTGGACCCTCCAGCACCGCTTCCAGGCTGCTTACATAAGCTGGAGTTTGCCTTGCTGACTTCTAAAGTCCGGAGTTTTCCTGCCTTGTTTGTGCTGTTGTTTGGTTAGTCAATTTTCGAGTTTTTAAGGTTTTGTTGTACTGTACAGTTGTTTCCCACGCTTCAGAAGCCCCAGAAGCGTCCAACCTGGCATAGGAAATCCCCAGACTTGTTCTCTTTGGATTTCCCTCTGCCAGATAAGTAGTTGTTATAATATTGTCAGTACATATTCTAATACACTTTGGATTTCCCTCTGCCAGCTGTGTGACTGAGCCATAGCCTCCAGAGATTGCCCTTACATCGACCAGCCTGCCACCCACATGGTAGGTTTGTCGACTCGTTGTAGGGCTAACTCCGTCCCTAGCACTTTTAAGACCTGGGGACAGCCCCAGAGACTCCTGGAGCCACTCCCGCAAACAGACAACACCCAACCCCCACCCCCAGCAAGCCCTGGTAGACCCCGAGCAGAAACCACCAGCACAGACAACACACTGTGCTACATCGATGAGCCCACGCGTGGCAATAATGAGGAACTCCCTGTGCCTGCGCCCATGACTGTCACGGCACAGCCCCCTGTGTCCGCCCCAGCCCCTCTGGAAACCAGCTTCCGCTGCGACCCGCTGCCTCACTTCGACATGCGGAACCCCCCATGACCTCTGGTGCAAGTGTGACTCTTCCGGACCAAATGTTCTCCACCCAACCCGGCACCAGGCCCTCCTCAACCCGACTTGACACCGCCAAATTCACACCGGCCCCCTCTGCCGCCACCTGTATGGAGACCCAGGCCTCCTCCTGGTCAGAACAAACCTCCGTGGGACAACGGACCTCCCAGGCGCGGACCTCCAGGTGAGCCGCCCGGAGGAGGCCCTGCCCTTGGTGCCTTTCCTCTACACGGAGGAGGGGGAAACCACTACTACTACTACTACAACACCAGCCCCCCTCCCTGCAATGGCACCAGCCCCAATGACATCCATGACACCCTTGCCCGCGAAGGGAATTTGGACATTCAAAAGCCCGATGCATTCACAGGCCAAGACCCCCGGAAATGGTGTACATTCCTCACTCAATGTCTTAATACGTTTCAGGTGAAGCTACTCACCTTCCAGGTTGACAGCTCCCAGGTGGCCTTTGCTGCCTCATACTTCCAGGGGATCGCTTTCAACCACTACACTGCCCTAATCCAGTTCGACCCCAACAACCTGGCACTCTCTCACTGGCAAGCCTTCATTGATGAATTCTCTGGGAAGTTCAGGATCTATGACACCGTGGCTGAGGCCAAAGACAATCTCTTCAACCTCCAGATGCGCTCCGAAGAATGCTTCACCACCTTCATTATACATTTTGAAAAGGAAGCTTATGAGACAGGCTGGAATTACAGTGCCCTCCAGTACACCCTCCGCCATGCACTGCCACAACATATCAAGGATGTCCTCTGACTCGCCCTGAAACAACCTTCCTATGATGGATACAAGGCCCTCGTCATGCAAATTGACCAATGATATTGGGAAGATCGCAGCAAGTACTCAAACTCCCGAGCCCCCTGGAACCCCAGGGGAGGAACCCTGTAGTCCTCTGGCAAAAACCCCAACCCCCAAACCCAAAGCAATGACCCCCCTGCATTCCCTGGCGGCAGACCCCCAGTGAGTTGCAGTCCACCCAACGCTAACTCCGGCAGCAGCACCCACCCCCAGGCCCAACTCAATGCTGCCATGGCCACCAACAACCCAGACGACCCGCCAAGCCCCGAGGAACCCCCGGAAGACTTCGAAGGCCCTGACTTCCCTGACAAATGGGACAAAGAGGCCCTCCGGGCCAACCGGCTCCCAAAAAAGGAACGACCCTGGATTGAGGTTCTGAAGGATGTACAGGAGCAGCGGAGGAGGGAGGGAGTTTGCATACTTTGCAGTGAGAAAGACCACTTCATCTCCAAGTGCCCCCAATGACAGGTTATGGGATGCGCCACCTGGACCTTTGAAGGAGAGGACACCACCTACAAATATTTGGAAAACGACCTGGCGATTTAGACCCGGAAGACGCCCTAAATTGCGGAATCGACCCCGATGTCTTCTCCGCCCCAGTCTCATATCTCTGTTCCACGACACTCACACAGGACACCCTCATGGCTTACCTACCCTCTCACTCTTTGCACTCCCTCCTCCTCAAAACCCGCCTCACCCCCTCTGGAACTCCCCTTGACACCCTTGTCGACAGTGGCGCCACAAACAATTTCATTGATGAAACATGGTCTACCCATGCCCTGGAACCCACTCAATGACTCCCGGTCCTGGTACAGCTCTGCCTCTTTGACGGGAATGCCTCTACGGCAGGGGACATCACTCACTTCGTGTGTATGCCTGTTACTTTTGCCAACAGACAGACTCACAACCTCCGGATGTTAATTACCAAATTACACTCCTTTGCGCCCCTGGTCTTGGGGCTTTCGTGGCTCCGGGACACCAACCCCCATATCGACTGGCAACAACTCACCCTTTGCCTGACCCGGGAGCCGATGCCTGACGATTAGCAACTCCCCTTCGACATCCTGCACTCTCCCGGACTGACCCCGAGGGACTCCCGGGACAAACCCCCACCAACTCCCGGGCTCCAGTCCCGCTCCTCCCGATCCTTCATCATTAATGCCAGGCTGGACGGCACCTTGGGACTGATATTGGCCCTCATCAACAGTGGAGCCACCAGAGTTTTCATTAGCGATGCCCTCAACCTTCTCCATGACTCCTTCGACCAACCCCTCGACTTGCAATGCTTCGACGGCGCCCCCTCCTCCTCTGGCCCCATCCTAAGGTCTCACTCAGGATGTGTGACCCTGGACAATGGCTATGAGTTCACCTCTGACTTCCTGGTTACGCGACTCCACGTGTCAACCCCAATGGTCCTAGGACTACCCTGGCTACAAAACACAAACCCCAACATCAATTGGAGAATGCTCACGATGACCTTCCTGGGACTCGAAGACTGCCCCCCAACTGCCATATACCTCCAGGCCCTGGGGAGCGATCTGGCGCCCCACACCCCCAAAGCAACCACCGTGCCCCCCAGCCATGCTCCACCAACACCCATCCAAACTTGCAAGGCCCCCGCTCAATCCTCAAACATTCCTTGGAGCAAACACAAAGGGCTGAACTACCCGGACCAGTCTCAGACATGCGCCATACCCACTTCAACCAATGCATCCGCGACTCCAATTGACTTGAATACCTTCAACATTAGGATCATCGGAGCCACCCCCTTTGCTTGTCTCATGAGGGACGGGGCCCCCACATTTCAGTTGCACACCTCGCCTGCTTCCCTGGAAGAACACCTACAAGGAGACGCTATCCCTCCAGAAAAGAAAACCAAAGAGCAGATTCTCTGAGAAGTAGTTCCCCCGGAATATCACAAATTTGCTGACGTGTTCTCCAAAGGCGACACTAAGGAAATTCCTCCCCACCGCCCCTATAATCATATGATCGACCTTGAGGAAGGAGCCAGCCCCTTCTTTGGAAAGATCTACAATATGTCAGAAGTCGAGCTCTGGGCCCTCAAAGACTACCTCGATGAAATGCTTGAGAAGGGATTCATCTGACCTTCTGCTTCCGCTGCTGGAGCCCCGGTCCTATTCACCAAGAAGAAGGATGGTTTGCTCTGACTTTGCGTCAACTACTGGGGACTCAATAAAATCACCAAGAAAAACTGCTACCCGCTCCTGCTCATTGGCGATCTGGTCGACCAGCTCCACAGCACCAAGGTTTACATGAAAATCAACCTCCGCTCCAGCTACAACAACGTCCGCATCACCCTGGGACATGAGTGGAAAACCATGTTTTGCATGCGGTATGGTCTGTTTGAGTACCTTGTAATGCCTTTCGGAATGACTAACTCCCCCGCCATGTTCCAATACTTCATGAACGACATCTTCCATGACATGAGCAATGTCTTCGTGATCGTCTATCTGGACAACATCCTCATCTACTCCAACTCAAAGGAGGATCACTGGAAGCATGTCCAGCAGGTCCTGGAGCACCTCCGGGAGCACAATCTCCATGCCAAGCCTGAGAAGTGCTCATTCCACATGGAAGAGATTGAGTATCTTGGCGTCATCATATCCCCAGAGGGTGTTTGCATAGACCCCCACAAGGTTGAGGCCATTGTCAACTGGCCGCAACCCTGGAACATCAAGGAAGTACAGTCCTTCTTGGGTTTTGCTAATTTCTACCAGAGGTTTATAGATAACTACTCTGGAATCACAAAACCCCTCAACCGGCTCACACACAAAGATGTAGCATGGAACTGGGACAGTAGGTGCCAGAGCATCTTTAATCTACTCAAGGAGGCCTTCACCACCACCCCCATGCTCCGACACTATGACCCCACCCTCCTAATCATCCTGGAATGTGACGCCTCCGATTATGCCATCGCTGGAATTCTCTCACAGATGGAAGCCGACGGTGGGGAGCCTCAGCCAGTCACCTTCTACACCCGGTCCATGATCGACGCCAAGCTCAATTACGATATCTACAACAAGGAGCTTCTTACCATTGTTGAGGCCTTCAAACAATGGCGGGCCTACTTCAAAGGAGCCCAACACCGGATTCAGGTCTACTCAGATCACAACAATCTGCAATACTTCACCACGACTAAGCAACTCAGCCGACGGCAGGCCCGGTGGTCCGAAATCCTCTTGGAGTACGACTTCACAATCCAGTACTATCCGGGACGACTCGGAGCTAAACCTGACACCCTCACCCAACAACCAGATGTCTACCCCAAGAAATCATTTGAGGTAGAACGCAATGCGTTCAACCATTGCATGGTGATCCCCCCCGAACATTTGAATGCCGTACTGATTTTAAATGATGAAGGAATCCTGAGCCAGATACACCGCGCCCCCTGGGACAAGTATTTCATTGACCATGACCCCTGTAAAACCTCTGACAGAACCAACCAGGACCCTGCCTTCTCCCTGTCCCCTGACAAAAAAACTCCTCCTCCAGAATGGCCACATCTATGTCCCGGATCACGCCCGACTCCACTACAATGTCCTCCACCAACACCACAACCACAAGCTCCGAGGACACCCTGGGATACGTAAGACCCTTCAACTTATCTCCCAGGCTTACTTTTGGCCAGGACTAAGGAAGGATGTGACCTGCTACATTCAATCATGTGAACCCTGCCTCCGGGCTAAAGTCCCCCGACACCGACCCTACAGGCTCCTGAAACCCCTGCCCATCGGACGACGCCCCTGGTTCTCCATCTTCTTGGACCATATCGTTGAACTCCTGGAATCAGAAGGGTTCGATGCCATTCTTGTCATTGTGTGTAGGCTAACCAAGCAGGGCATCTTCATACCCTGCCACACCATGGACACTGCCCTGGACTTTGCCCGGCTATTCCTTGAGCACATCTTTGCCAAACACGGACTCCCGGACGACATCATCTCCAACCGGGGCCCACTCTTCATGTCCAAGTTCTGGACTTCTCTATGTAAGGCTCTCGAAGTAAAGGCCAACCTCTCCACCACCTACCACCCCAAAACCAATGGTCAAACCAAGAGAGTCAACCAGTCCCTAGAGCAGTACCTCCGGTTGTATGTCAACTACCTACAGGATGACTGGCACACTGAGCTCCCCCTGGTCAAATTCACCTACAACAACATGCCACATTCTGCCACCAGAGTAACCCCCTTCTTCGCCAACAAAGGATATCACCCCCAACTGACGTTCTTGCTCTGGGACATTCCATCGCATGCCGCTCACAAGGTCGCCCAGGATCTCCAGTCCCTCCACGCATTCCTCCGGGAGGAAATCAACACCGCGAACTGGGCCTATGCGAAACATGCCAATCGGAAACAAGAAGACACCCCCGACTGGGCTCCTGGGACAAAGGTATGGTTGGATTGACGCCACCTCCGCACCCACTGGCTCTCCCCAAAACTCGATCACAAGTGCCTCGGCCCATTCAAGGTCTTAAAGAAGGTCTCATCCCACACCTACAAGATCAAGCTCCCCCCAGGACTTAAAGGTCTGCACCCGGTGTTTCACGTCTGCCTCCTGGAGAGACACCCCCCGGACCCCTTCCCCGAGCGACACCCCAAACCCCCTCCCCCAGTTGAGGTCGAGGACGAGTACCATTATGAGGTTGAAGATATCCTCAACTCCCGGAACATTCGTGGATGACCCCACTTCCTCATATGATGGCATGGGTATGGCCCGGAGGATGATACCTGGGAACTGCTTCAGAACCTCGACGGCGCCCTCGACAAACTCCAGGAGTTCCGGCAACATCACCTGGAAAAAGACCCTCTGGGGCACAGGACTCACAGACGGCATTAGCGGGCGTAACCCCCGCCTCTGGGTTTAGTAGGGATTCAACTCCCACATATACCTTCTGTTCCTCTCTATTAAAACCTTACCTCCCTTTTCGTTCTTTTCCATAGTAGCGCCCCAGAGTCTGGGCAAGGTGCCTTTTTTAATTCTCCTGCCACTTTACTTACATTATTCTTCAACTCCCAGAGACTATTATATACATGCTAGGCATATACTAATTTATAGACCGGTACATATGATATCTGACAAGACAATGACAAGAAAATGGGGCCCTAGGTCTGAGGCCCTGAACCCCCCTCACCCTTCCCTCCCTTCGGCCAACCCCAGGAACCCTCCCCCACCCCTGGACTGTGCTCCTGCCACACCTCCTCAGCCAGTTGATCCCAAGATGGGTGGTGAGCTGTCACTAGCCTCCCCAGCAGGTCCATACCGCGCTCCACCTCGGGACTTCCCACCCCTGCTGACAACCCCTCCCTCAGGGACAAAAGCGCTGCAGCAGCCCCGTCCAGGAGCAGGCAGTGCTCCCAGGCCCAACCTGGCCACAAGGAGGGGACACTCACTAAGGGACGCCATACACCCAACTACTGCATTCTCATGAAGGGCCTCAACCAGCCTCGTACTCAACAAACCTGGCCCCAGGAGCCCCGCCTAAGCATTGACTTCCCCCCAGGCCACCCTCACCTCCCCCAGCTCTGGGATGACTGCTTTGTATCCCCCTTCCTCATGCTCCTCCCCCT
>QLON01000691.1:11608-22406 GCA_003313675.1 Termitomyces heimii
CTCGGCGCTGAAGGGGGGGTGATGTCACGACCCCTTCCGGAATCCCCCAGAACAACCCCGGGACCTCACCCGGGACCCTCTCCACAACACGCCCTGCCCCCACAACTACCGACGCCACCACTAACTCGCATCACAACTGACATCAGCCGACCCCCCGGGAACCCCGCTTCACGGAGACCCCGGGATCGACCGCCATCAACCGCCGGATCCCGCTACCCGCTTCCGGCCATCACGCATCACAATCCCCCCACGCCAATTGATTGCGCGCCCCACATGCGCGATCCCAGTATACAGTCCCGGCCCGCTACTCAATGCCTTCTGGAAACCATCCCAGACACGCGGAACCCTGAGACCCAACCCCGTAGTACTTATAGTGTAGTCCACCGCTGTATTTGTTAGTCTTGATATTACCTGAATTGTTGCGTGCCCTTATTTGACTGGTACGCATTGACTGGCACATTTTGACTGGCACGCTGGAATAATCGCGTGCTCTAAGTTTGGTACGCACTTCACGACTCTAAGTTTACTAACTAGGTTTCGTCTTAGAACCTCTGGTTCCGACTCGACCCCCACAAAACCCTGAAACCCCCGGGTCAAGTTTCATTTCCCCGGGACCACCCCCCCTGTTCGCGTCTTGAACCCTGGAGCCTTAATCCCGGAAGTTCCAGACACCCGAATATCCATAGATCAAGTCCGCCTTGTAAGGGCGTTGCTTTCCCGGAAAGCCCCCGAATCAGCGGAACCTGACACCAACCCTATTCTGAGCTTAGTCCAATGATATGCCTACTCCTAACAGATCCGACCAGCTGCTCAGCTCACCCTTTTCCCTTCCATTTCTTAGTAGTTAGCCTTGATAAGTCATATGCATGGACCTCACTCAGCATCAATTATTGTTAGTCATACTCCATTACATACTGGGGCCCAATTAGTAAACAGTATTAGTAATAACACAGCCACTGATGTAGTATATATAGGCAGGCTAAACAATAACAGTGTTCTTCTGACCTATCCACTGAACCAATCGTAAGTTTCCCTAGTGACGTCTAATCCTCTATTAGCCTTGCTTATCCCTTGCCTGACTCTTGCCTGCCCTTATGCTCACTTGACTCTCACTCATCACTTGCACCATTGGCTCTGTGGAAGAAGTTCTACAAATGTCAAGTGTTCCCCTTACAATAGAAGGCTAAATAATTTATAAGAGAAATGCTTGACATCTGTAAAATTCCTTCTATAAAGCCAATAGTGCAAGTGATGAGTGAGAGTTAAGTGAGTGTAAAGATAGGCAAAAGTTAAGCAAGGAATAGACAAGGCTGACAAAGGGTTAAACATCACTAGAGAAGCTTATAGTTAGTTTAATAAATAAGCCAGAAGAACATTGATATTATTTAGCTTGGAGATATTTTATTCATAGGCTGCCTATATATACTACATTAGTGGCTGTGTTATTACTAATACTGTTTACTAATCAGGCTCTGATATGTAATGGAGTATAACTAATAATAATTGATGCTGAGTAAGATCCATATATATAACTTATCAAGGCTAACTACTAAGAGATAAAAGGGGAAAAAAGAGAGTCAAGTAGCCAGCTGAATCTGCTAGGAGTAGGCATATCATCAAACTAAGCTTGGAATAGGGTTGGACATAGTCTGGAAACCAGTTCCCTAACAGTCTTCAATTTCTATTATTTTCCTTCTATAATCTTTACTTATATATTTTTGTTATCCTCTTCATCCTTTATGATTTTCTTAGTGCCTAACTCCAGCATCAACTCCAGACCTTCATGTACATTTCTCTTTTCAGTGAAAGACAACTAGTAGGCTCCTGCTTAATAGAGTAAGCCCCTAGGTTAGCAGGACCTAACAGATTCTAACTATGTTATTTGCTTGAAGTTTCTAGCAAAAGTCTATTTTATTTAGACTTTTTAATGATTAATAGCTTTTATCATATAAGATCAAAAGTAGATAGATAGAAAACAGAGTTGAGATAAAGTAGACATAGGTAGGAAAAGATATGGAAGTGAAACTGGACTAGAGAAGAAAAAAGAAAGAGAAAGTAAAGAAATAAGATAAATAGTAGTGTAGTAAATTAAAGAAGTAGGAGAAGAGTATAAATAGAGAGAAAAGAAGAGAACCAGAAAAGATTTAAAAGGTTGGAGCTAAGTTGAGTTGAGAGGAAATGGAGATGGAGTATAAGAAAGATTTGAAGAGTTGGAAATAGAGGCTAAAAATGAAATAAAATAAGGCAAAAATAGAAAGAGTTAAGAATGAAGAAAAGAAATAGATTTGAACATATAGATGTAGAAGATAGCCAATAAGAGAAAGAGAAGACAAGAGAAAAAGTGAAGATGAAAAGCACTGAAGAAACTAGCAAATTATAAAAAACTATAGTAAGCTATAGCAATATTTAAACTATTATACTGACTATAGAGGCCTTTTCTAAGTATTTATAAGATTTTTTAAGCTTTGAAAGTGATTGTGTATTTGGGGAAATTGAGCATTGGCAAGATCAGGTGGCAGAATAAATATGCAAGAATTTAGGACTTGTGAAGTAATTATGTGGAGCAGCATTTATGAGATATTAGAAGTGATTTAGTCCTGTTGTGGAAAAGTTAGAAGTTATCTAATTGTGCAAGGAGGTAGCAGCCTATATAGAGAAGCTTGGTGATCTTAGTAATTGGATCAGTGATGTCAAGTGTTGAAAAAGAGAAAAGTAGGAGTTAGTGTAGCTATATCTAAAAAAATGTAGTGAAGTTATAACAACAATTACTTCTACTACTTAAAATACTCTATAAGTATATAAGGAAGGCCTTCAGTAGTTGGAGAAGAGCTGAGGTGTAAAATATATGCATAGCATCTTTAATATTGAGAAGAATAGAAGAATCTGGAGGCAAAAAGGATGTTTAAGTAGAAATACTATTTGCTACTGGTGCAGCCCTCTCAACTAAGAGAGGAAACAAGGTTCAACTCCTTGCCATACCCAGATATTTGTTATGGGTTCCAGTAGTTAATATATGTAATTTTGATATTACACTTAGTATAGTTCAGTTTTAGGTTGCTTCTTATATTTCTTATCTCTTGTCTTTCTTATTTTTTTGTTTTATTCTACTATTTCTAAATTTATCTATTTTTTTCCAACTTCTTCTCTTTTATCTACTTTTTTTTCTGCCTTATCTTATTTCTATCCCTCTTTCTTTTTAAGCCACTCAAGTTCTGCCTTAATTCTCTTTTTTCTTTAACTTGACTTAGCTTTATCTTTCTCAAATATCTCTAGTTTCTTTTCCTCAACTCTGTTTTTGTCTCTTTTTCTATTATTTCTTATTAGACCTGCTCATAGTCCATTTCTTTCTTCTATTTCCACTTCATCTTAACTTTGTTCTCTTTATCTCAACTCCATTTATTTTATTTTTAAACTTTCATCTATATATTTAGTTTGCTATCTTTTGTGCTTATCTATTGTTTTAATTCCTCATATTCATTTCCAACTATCTATTTATAACTCTTTTACTCTACCTACTTGATTTCTAGATTTTCTTTTTATTTTCCAATTTCTTCCTTATGCTAATCTTCCAGCATAACTCTTTTAGTTTTATAAGTGTGCATCTTCTTTTTGCAAGACCTAACTAGTATTGAGTTATTAAAACTTGGCTAAACTCATTCATGGTATTAATATAAAATTAGGTTTTTTAGATTAGTCTGAATAGAGACAATCACAAATAAATGGAGTTTTTTTTATGTTTTAAAACTGAATTTCATTTCACAAATGCTTTTATAAAATATAATAGGTGAGTAATAAAGTTTACTGGTTTTTAATTAATGCAACCTTAGTCACACTAAAAAAAGGTCTAAATAGTATATAAAACTAATAACCTGAAGTAAACTATTGCCTTAAGCTTAAAATATCCACTTTTTAGGAATTTTAAGCATGAGCAATCAGTTCTTTATCTTTTGTCACAGAATCTCCTTTTATTTATGCTTTTCTCACCTATGCATTAGATTAAAATACTAATAAACTGATTTTTCAATATTTGAACCACTGATAAGATTAATTTAACATGATTTAGAGAGAGCTTTTTAAGGTGATTGTGGCTATGTCATTTGCCTAGAGTTTTAAGCAGAATTGTTTATTCTTTTTAATTATCTATAGCTTTATATGGAAAAATAAAGAAGAGGCCAGAGTAGAGTCACAATGCACCCTTTTGGCAGAAATAAGTGAAGGCAACTTTACTATTCTTATCTTTTTCTGGTGCACTTCAGCATAATGTACTGCTTTAAATGCACTCTTTTCCCTTTTTAACTTTTTTAGCTTATTCATCTTCCTTAAATAAAAACTTTACAGCCTTAATTGTAAGGGCAACACTTAACATCTGCAGAACTCCTTCCACAGAGCCAATGGTGCAAGTGATGAGCAAGAGTCAAGCAAGCATGAGGGTGGGCAAAAGTTAGGCAAGGAACAAGCAAGGCTAACAGAGGGTTGGACGTCACTGATGTAGTTAAATTTTAGGTGACAAAATTGCTGAAGACCAGTATGCTTAAGTTATGGCCTAAAGTTCAATTGATTTACCAACCAAATCATCTGAAGCAGTCAACAGTCAAAATTAAATTGAGAAAAGTGCAATGTTTGCACCAGTTGATCCAGAAACAGATTCTTTGAAATGGCTGCTTGTCTGGATTAGAAAAGCATTATTTTGATCTTGTAGCTCAGTTCAAGTAGGTGATATAACAACTTTCAACAATCACCAAAAAGATTTGACACTGTTAAGGAAACAACTCACTCCACAAGGCTCTAACTACGTCATACCACCAACAACGTGATTATTACCAAATATGGATACCTCCCTTATATTTTTTTCTAAGCCCTGGTGGCTATTATGATCTGTATCTGCTAGTCTTTGCCGAAATCTTATTTTTTTTCTTTTTTAAATCTAGACACACAAAACACAACCCTCAGTTGTACCACTACATCCCGGTATGACTGAGGACTCAACATCTGTTTACGTCTACAGACGCAGGTGTCAGTCTCAAGAAATAGGATGGGAAAGGATGTGTAGTCAGTGATTTTGTCCTTTAATATTAGGAGTTGTTGCTTGACGTTGTTGGTGCTTAATTGCGCAGAGAGGAAGCTCTTACTTCCAGAACCCGAGACGCGGAGTTTCAAGTTACATCCCAAATAAGGACGGCGAGTCCACAAGTTTTGCTACTTATTGCCGTACTCAGTCATTTATGTAAGCATTCACACCGTCCCCCTGCGACCCGAATATCATGTTCTTATTGTTTTTTACCTTACGTGACTGATCGGGTCTATTAATTCTCTCGTTTCTTTATAATGGCTGCGAAGCATCAACGTGGATTGTTCACTGCTTCTTATGTCTCTGTATTATATTCTGCATAGTCTTCTGACCTCTCTCACCTTGTTTCTATTGCACCTTTTCTATGAGAATTTCGTCAAGGTTCAGTGGAATCCTCTGCATAGGATTGCTGGACCACCGGTCACTGGGTGGTTTAAAAATCACTTAAATGCTGTGCTTGAGTACGTCAAGGGAAATATTCGACTCTGCTGTTCTGACTTTCTAGACCAGCCCCTCAGTCTCACCCAGAGTACACGAAAAGTACGTCCAGATGTACGGTCGTTCGATTAGAATTCGTGGTGTCGGACCGGTACGTTCTGGCAATGGTTTTACAGTTGGAACTATCTCCGGAGCATCGCACCTAGTGGGACGAACGTCTTTTAACTCTTGACCCAGTCTCGATTGCTCATGTACTCAAGCATTCCACCATTTACGAGAAACCATGGCAATCAAGGAGGCTTATAACAAGCCTCATTGGCTGTGGCATGCTCTCAGCGGAGGGTCAAGTCCACAGAATACAACGAAGAGTCGCTACACCTGCATTTTCCGCGCAAAATATGCGCGCTTTGGTGCCGATCGTGTTTAGAAAAGGTGGACAACTAAGGACCCGATGGTCAGACATGGTCGCAGAGTCTGGCGAGAACTTGAGAGTTGATGTTGCCCATTGGGTAAGCCGAGCGACGTTCGATGTCATTGGGGCCGCAGGTAAATAAAGTTTAGTTACGACAACCTGAAGTGTAGACATTGATTTCAAGTGGAACAGGCTTTAACTACGAATTTAACGCTATCAGAGATGAAACGAATGAACTCTTTTGTGCGTACAAGGAGATGTTCGAGGTCGCAATTTCGCAGGGCAGTGTCCTCAGGACTATCTTCAACATATATTTTCCCTTTATAAGTCGCCTATTCGTGAGTATTTATTGTTTTCATCAGCTAACGCTTAGATATACTAAAGATTGTTGGTTCTGAGCCCGATAAGTTCATGCGTACCATGCAACGATGTCAAAAGACTATTCATCGAGTCGCCAGTCGATTGATTCAAGAGAATAATCGGAAAATACAAGAGGCTGAGAAGAACGGACTACCTTTTCTCGGGAAGGACGTTTTAAGTTTACTCAGTAAGTTATCTGTTGTTGTAAAATCTCAGGCCTAACTTAGTCGTCTCCAGTGAAATCAAACGCTTCGACAGACCTTCCACCAGAGCACCGCATTTCCGATGAGGATATACTTCATAATATAAACACCATTATGTTTGCTGGCTCTGACACCTCGTCCCTTAGTCTGACGTGGACTTTATTGCTGTTGGCGCAGCATCCTGAGATACAGATACGTCTGCGTGAAGAGCTTTTGTCGATTGCACCCTCTTCCGATATCGAAAGCTTGACTGAGGATGAGATACATTCCTTGTATGAAAACATCGCGAACTTGCCATTTCTTGATAACGTCTGTCGGGAATCACTGCGACTTGCGTCGCCTATTCACTCATCTCTACGAGTTGCCACGCAGGACGATGAGGTTCCAACATCATATCCTGTACATAGACGAGATGGTACGATTGATGAAGGCAGACGAAGCGTGACCGTACCCAAGGGTAGTTTCGTTCATGTGGCAGTAGAGGGGTTCAATCTAAACAAGGGAATTTGGGGCGAAGATGCTTGGGAGTTCCGGTATGTCGTTCTCCTGATATCAGTCAGGATTGAGCTGATCCTGTATGTATCAGTCCAGATCGTTGGGATAGCCTTCCTGATACTGCTGCAGTGTTACCAGGACTCTATTCGAATACTCTTAGCTTCTCCGCTGGTCCTCGAGTACGTGTCTGACCTTTATTCAAGCATGTATTTGACAAGTTTGGATCTAGGCGTGTATAGGGATGCGGTTCTCACAGATCGAGATGAAAGCTTTCCTGTACATCTTGGTCACGAGTTTCGTTTTTAAAGTCACTGAGGAAAGAATAATCAAGGCAAACGTGTATGTACTTTTCTCTTTGTGGTGATTGGAGACGACTGTTTATGGAAACGTTTAGTATGCTAACGCGGCCGTTTGTATCTGGTAAGTACAAGGAGGGCAGTCAATGCCCATTACTTCTGTCTCACTACAGTCGCGGTCAAGCAAAGTCAACAAATTTTTTGAGTCAATTTCCTATGGCCTATCTGTCACATTAGATACAATCTATGTATATAAATGTCATAATAAGACCTCATTGAACTTACTTTCACCAGCCGATTTGTCTGAAACGGGGTGGGGGGATGATATACTCTCAAAATTTTGGTCATACCCTTTAAAAATCCTGAAAAACATGAAAAAATGCAAAATTGATTCCTTTTAGTGAGCTGACTATGATCCTGATTTTTGAGAACAAACCAAGAAGAGGTTGAGCTTATATAAATCCAAGATTAAGCCACTGAACACACACTGATTAACTCAAATCCTTTCAGATCCTTATCAATATTGATGCCAGACTTCTGTCACAGTCAAAAGCCAAAGGCCAAGCACAGTATCAGTGGCTTGCACAACCAACATGCTCCAGAACCAATGTCTAACTGATTGGTACACAGGCTTGCAAACCAATCTTGGTGATTCCTGCATGCATATCAGCTTGGCTTGACAGGAAGAGTTGCAGTGTAGGCTGTGTGGAAGTACAAGAGTCATTGTACCATCTCAGAGGCTGCTCTGATGGTCATGAACACCCTGGCTCCTGCCTCAAACAGTTTACAAAACTGACAAAATTTTAGCCATAGCTGATTTCTTGTGGGAAAAACTTTGGAGATGTATTTTTAGGTGTATTTGAACATTCTGAGTTTGATTTTTCTCATGACCAATTTGAACCCTCCCTCATCCTCCCCTTAGTTCTCTGAATCCTGATTACTCCAAAGTCTGATCACTCCCAGTGCACATAGGCTCAATGTATTGTGCAGTTATTCTTTTAGTCTTGATATTACCACAGTTTCCATTATATCTCAGTTTTACTCTTTGTTTATTCTTGAATGCATGCTATTTCTCCTACTTTTCCTGTCTGATCTCTTGTGTCTCTCTCTGTTTCCACTCTGTTTGATGCCTTCTTTGCCTCAGACTACTTTGGACTACATTGGAACTTCCTTCATTGTACTCCTTCAAAGCCCTTGCCTTTCTTGAACCTCTAACTAGTGATTCTACACCTTAATGTGAGCCTCCAAGTCAGTAATTCCTGACAAAATGTCAAGACTCCCCCACTCATTGAAATCTTGGTTGTTGACATACACTCAAAATTACTGGACCCCCATGGCCTACCCAGTCAACCAATATGGACAACCCCTCACACAATTTTACTCCAAAGCTCTCTCCACCACACCACTGAACCTTCCCCAATACTCAATAACTCCACATGCCCCCTATATGTATTGTCACTGGCTGATGGATGCAAGTGGAAGTGCCCTGGCTCCTTCAATTAGTCAAAAACCAGCACTTGATTGGCAAGCCAAGGCTCTCCATCACAGACAGGGCCTTAATCCCAGGACCTGCATTGGGGCTCTGCCAAGCATTCTGTCCCCTCCTAGAAATGTCTCACACTGCCTGTCAGCATAGGTCTCTTTGCATTGGGAACAGAGAACACAAACACCAGAGGAATGCAATATTCTCCAAATGCCCCTGCATATCCCTAACCCCTACATTGGGAGGGACTGCCAGTCCTGCCTGCTCCAACACTCTCTTTGCCCACAGGACAAGGAGATGCATCTGGGGTGAGTGGGATAAAATGAGTAGCAGACTATTGTTAGGGGACTAGTTTTTGGACTATGTCCAACTCTATTCCAGTCTGATAATATGCCTATTCCTAGCAGATCTGACTAGTTGCTTGGCCCACTCTTTCCTCTTTTATTTCTTAGTAGTGAGTCTTGATGAGTCATGTGCATGGACCTTACTCAGCATTGACTGCCTGCTTTAATACCTTTTTTGCCCACAAGACAAGGAGATGTGTCTGGGGCAAGTGGTGTAAGATGAGTAGTAGATTATGCTCAACAGCAAAACAATATCCTGAGGCAACTCTGCATGTTATGTGTAAAGCTTACTTCCAGAGTGCAAGCTTTGTTTAAAAGCTTGGACTCATCTGTTGAAGTGAGTAGCATGGAGGAGTGGGCCAATCAATTACTGGAGCTACAGGAGCATTCTATGTGTAATATGCTCACAGTATGAGAAAGGAACCTTCTTCATAATAATTCTGCCTTACAAAAAGAGTTAATGCTCTTAGTCAGAGAAATCTACATATTTCTCTTGCCAGCTTTTTGATAGCCCTGCAAATGCTGCCCATTCCTTTTATATGTCTGCAATAAAGTAACTCCACCACAAGATCCACCTAAAACAAAGGTTTTTTCCAGGGCTAAGAGCAGCAGCATTTGCACTGCTCTGCAACTTTAATCCCAAGGAAGGACTCTTTGACCAACTTACTGCTTGTGTAGTAGGCTTTTCAGTGCACTAACATGTTTCAAACTTAGGGCTATGCCATAGAATTAGCCATTGCCAAATCTCTAAATTCAAAGGTAGACAACAACATGTCAGACAATACATTAAACTACATTAACATCCCTGAGAGCAATAATAATAAACCACCTTAAGGATATTAAGTGCTATAGAAAGCAAGATGCTCTATGTTCAAGCATGAGCTCCCACTCCACCTTAACCAAAACATTCCTCTGCTGCCAGAACCACTTTGCCCAGCCTTATCAGAAGTGATTTGAACTGCCTGATGGCCCCCTAAATTTAAAAGAAGCACCACCAGGCAGAGAATACTCCCCACTCCTTGATCTCCCACCCCTTCCTCCTGCCTGGGTGCCCAGACTCCTTTCAACAAATGGTGATTCTCCTGGAGGATTTTCAGAAGACCTCCTATAAGGAGGTTGTCATGACCCCTTCCAGAATTCCCCAGAACAACCCTGGGACCTCACCCGGGACCCTCTCCACAACACGCCCCGCCCCCCACAACTACCGATGCCACCACTAACTCGCATCACAACCGACATCAGCCAAACCCCCGGGAACCCTACTTCATGGACCCCGGGATCGACCGCCATCAACCGCTGGATCACGCTACCTGCTTTTGGCCATCACGCATCACGATCCCCCCGTGCCAATTGATTGCGCACCCCACATGCGCGATCCCAGTATACAGTTCCGGCCTGCTACTCAATACCTTCTGGAAACCATCCCAGACACCCCGGAACTCCGAGACCTGACCCCATAGTACTTATAGCATAGTTCACCACTGTATTTGCTAGTCTTGATATTACCTGAACTGTTGCATGCCCTTTGTTTGACTGGTACGCATTGACTGGCACGCTTTGACTGGCATGCTGGAATAATCACGTGCTTTAAGTTTGATATGCACTTCGCAACTCTAAATTTACTAACCGGGCCTTGTCTTAGAACCTCTGGTTCCGACTCGACCCCCACCAACTCCCAACCCCCACAAAACCCCAAAAC
>QLON01000694.1:0-33836 GCA_003313675.1 Termitomyces heimii
ACACTTAGAGCTCTTCACAGGTTTTGTCTTCAAAAGTCAATGAAATATAGAAGCAATGAGTAATGTTTTCTATAGATGAGGCTTTGCCATTAAAGACGCAGAGCTGGATCAAGTTGGAGAGCTGTATAAAGAGAAGTCTGGCATCTAAAGCCTAGGCTTTATTAACAAAGTTATTGGTAGCACTGCTGTTAACCAGTATTAGAGTAAGTTTAGAGGTTGAAAGAAGGGAAGTGTCAGGAAATCACCTTTTTGGAGGTTCTTTACTCCATATTTCCTTTTAATTTCCAGGCCTTTTCACTATAATTTGTCTGCCTTTTACTATCTTCATCAAACTTCTCACTGGCTAAACTATAGAAACAAACTTCCTTATTGGTTTAGAGCCTTTGCCAGACTCTGAAAAATAGATTACTTTTGATAAAGGCTTCATAAAAGCCCTTGTCAAAAGTGATTCAACTCACACAACCCTATAATCTAGAAACTATATAACTTGTGACATGACTATAAGTGTGACTTTAATATCAGTCACATCAGTTACACTGCATAACATCATCATAACAATGTTACACAGTGACATCATGGTGTGACATCACATGTGACAGTCACATAACTTGACCTCAGAATATTTTTTATTGATGAGTAAAGTGAACTCCTAGACTTATTTTTTTTGGATTTCTCTCTACTATCAGGTTCCGCTGAGTTGGGGGCTTTCCAGGAAAGCAATGCCCTTACAAGGCAGACTTGATTTACAAATACTTGGGTGTCTGGAGCTCCAGGGCTTGGGCTCTGGTGTTCAAGACATGGACAGGGGGTGGTCCCGGGGAATGGAACTTGACCCAGGGTTTTGGGTGTTTTGTAGGGGTTGGGGATTGGAGGGGGTCAAGTCAGAACTAGAGTCTCTAAGACAAGACCTGGTTAGCAAATTATAAGTCACAAAATGTGTACCGAACTTAAAGCACGCGATTATTTAGGCATGCCAGTCAATGCATGCCAGTTAATGTGTACCAGTCAAGTAAAAGGGCATGCAACAATTCAAGCAAGATCCCAAAACTAGTAAATACAGTGGGGAACTACACTATAAGTACTATGGAGTCAGGTCTTGGGGTTTCAGGGTGTCTGGGATGGGTTCTGGGAGACATTGAGTAGCGGGCAGGGACTATATACTTGAATCGTGCATGTGGGGCATGCGATCAATTGGTGCAGAGGGAGTCATGATGCATGATGGCCAGGAGTGGGCCACACGATCCGATCATTGCCAGCAGTTGATCCTGGGGTCCATAATGCAGGGTTCCTAGGAGAGTTGGCTGATGGCAGCATTGGTAGTTGTGGGGTTGATGAAAGAGGGTCCTGGGTGGAGTTCTAGGGCTGTCCCAAGGGACTCTGGAGGGAAGTCATGACATCTACCAAGTTAGCACCTTATTATTTGTACCTATATTACATTTCTTAATATATCTTTGGATTTCTCTCTGCCAGCTGTGTGACTAAGCTACAGCCTCTAGAAGTTGCTTTTACATTTTTATGTAGTTTTGCTAAGATATGCACATTTTATTATTAAGGTGTAATGCTTTACTTAAAATAAGTCACCTAATCTCTAAAAATCTGAGCATAGTCATATGATTAATTTGGGTATGCATTAGATCAAAATACTAATAAGCTGATTTTTCAACATCTAAGCCACTAATAAGGCTAATTTAATATGATCTGCAGAGGGCCTTTCAAGGTGGTTCTGGCTATATCATTTGACTACAGTTTTTAGCAGAACTGCTTATAGATTTTAGTAGAAGTCTGTTTTATTCAGACTTTTTAATGATTAATAGCTTTGTCTTATTTCATTGTTCAAATAAAAATATCATTAATTAAGTACTATAGTAATTATTTATTAATAAGTACTTATACCAAATACAGTTATTTACTATATAGACTAAGTAATCATCTGTTAACAGATTATAGGCCCTAAGCAACTCAGTGAAATTATCATGACTCCACTACACTCTTCTAAATAGAGCCATACTGATTACCACTTTTTCTCTTCTAATTTCCAACATTACTGATTTAATCACCAATATCACCAAGTTCTTCCAAATAAGCTTTGACACTCCTGCATTCCTGCATGACCTCCATGCTCCTGAACCATTACAAGATCACTCTCAACACTTTAAATGCCACTTGCACAATTATTCCACTAAACACATCTTCTACATGATTGCTCACTGCCTAATCTTGCCATTATTTAATCACCTCTAGTGCACAATCATTTTTGATGCTCAAGACATTCCATAGATACTTATGAAAGGCCTCAGTAGTAAGTATGGTGGTCTTAATATTACTAGTATTGTTCAGTTTCTTGTTTAGCCTCTCCTCATTTCTACTTTTTCTTTGTCTCTCATCTATTTTATCTTCAAATCAATCTCATTTTGTTTCCTTTCAACTCTTTCCATTTCTATCTCACCTCACCTCCATTTCCTAAACTCTCCTCTTACTCTCCTCAGCTCTCTCAAGTTTTCTGTTTATTCTGCTCAAGCCTTTTTTGACTTGACTTGACTCCAATTCTCTAACTTACTCCAATTTTCTTTTTCTCTTCTCCATTTTTCTCAAACCTTCTTTTATTCTTCTTCATTTCTAACTCCATCTACTCTACACATGTTGCCACTCTACAGATTCTCCATCATTGCTTTGACCAACTTCATACACACCCTATCAACTCAGTCAACATCAGTACAAGGTGATAGAGCATTACTGAAGTGCAAAAATCCAAATTGTGGATGGGTAGGGCACAGTAAGGGAGGGTGCTTCCAGAAAGGATGGGATGGGAGGCCAATACCCCAGCGTGCTCCTCTCGCTCTGACTAAGATTAAAATTCCATTTTTGGAAGTAGAGTAATTTGTACCATCAAAGTGGGCTTCCTCGGGCAAGGTGGGCAGATTTGGCGTGTGGTTTGATGTCATTTTGTTTTGTAGCTATATTTTATGTGGAAATGTAATTTTATATGTGGCGAGTCGGTGTATTCGGAGCTATATACACGAATTAGTCATCAGTCACACTAAACGTAGGTCGTACAACTAATATATTACTTGTAGAGTTATACACGAATTACTTACTCTACCGGAAGTATTGATACGTTCTCTTAGATGGATAAGATATAAATGTGCTCACCCTCAGTCACGCTAAACGTAGGTTGTACGACTGAGGGTGGCGATTTATTTATGCAGTCAGATAAGAGGGGGAAAATATCAAGAATACCAAATACTAGCAAATACCGATCGCCAGACCAGCCAGCCTGCGCCAAGTCGATAGGGTAAAATAAGAAAGAGGTATCCGAAATAGGAAGTTCTCGCGTAATCGGTTGTATGACGTAGTGGCATATTCGACGAAGATCTATCCTCAACAAAAGCCTATTCGAGCCCAACGCGGGCGAAGTGCCAGCGAGTGGGCACAAGTATAGGAAGCTGAAACCCGGTGACCACACCCTGCTTATTGTCCGTACCTCCCCTTTGAGTTTTCGGCCCCTCTCTCGCGGCAGGGGGAACCACCACTCGAGAACTCTCAGGACTCAAGAAATTTCATTTATTTCCCGCAACGCACGGCCTCCCTTCCTTAATAAGCTTTTCCTTCCATTCTTCCATCAAATTCTTAGTTTCACTTATTTTCTCATCTTGCTCACTTATTCTCTCACCTCGCCTTCGTGCCTCAGTCAACAGCCTTAAACTAAAACAAAAACAGGAAAAAATTTCACAATTGGGAGCACTTTGTTCAGATTTCATACAACCTCGATCTATTCTAGGTCTCGGAAACACACAGAACATCTACGGAAGCCAGAGAAAACAATCTCCTCTTATAGTTAGTGTCCAATCACATAGCACCTAAGAACTCCCCAATTTGTGCACGCCGTTGTACTACTGTCGGTTCCCCTGGAAGTTCTGGGAGCCCTAAAACCTGTGCTGTTACGACACAATCCGAATCTAATTTGTAATATTTTTTATAAAATGTAAGGATCGTGATGTATCAAACAATATTGAAGGAACCCATACCAAGTAGATTATAGATATCTCGTTTGTAGATCGGCATGCCTTGCACAATCTGAATACCTGCTGGGTACTGAAGAGGAGAGTTAAAGGGCATCCGGGAATTGCAAAGCTGGAGGGGGATACGTTGAAGGCTGTCAGAAAGGACAATGATCATGAGACTACAATGACATTGAAAGGACCGTAAGACGCGGCATACTCACCGCATATCGGAAGCCATTATACGCGCTTCGAGCGTCGCAAGCTCGTGCTTGATGTAAAGCCGAAGGTCCGTCTGCGCAGCGACTATTGCTTCAGTGGTTCTTGCTGCAATGACGTCCTGAAAGGCCATGAGAAGGGCCTGAATGTGGGAAAACATCATTAGTTCTTACTCTCAAGTATCTTTATCGAGATATTAGGTCGTGAAATTGATGAAAGAAAAGGAATGTCAAGGGCAAAATCTGCCTACCTGAACTGCCTCAACCGTTATAGATGGTTCTCCAGTAGACACTAGCATTGCATGTTGGCTTGTACCCAGGGTGCTTTGCTCGTCTTGAACTTGGTCAAGTGTAACCTGAACCATAAATGAAGACGAATGTCAGAGTTTACAACTACAACGGGGTATTTAAGGACTTCGGGCTGAAAAATATGGGATCAAATCTGTCCAAATGTGTTTATTTCTTTTTTTTAGAAGCATTCAACATGTTGTGTAGGAAGGAAAATTAGAATATTCTGACTAGTGCAGCCGATATTTTTGTTGTGTGATGTGATGCATGCGCATAAGGTTCCGATTTGTGCGACATCATTATAAAGAATATTATATTGTTCATCAAAGATCAATCTTATTGAAACTACGGGTATGATGTACAGCGTGGTACCTTCAGAGACGTGAGATCATACCATAGGACAAATGGAGGGATTACCGTAATAGATCCTCAGTCTCGTATAGAGGACTAAGTTGCTGTAATCGTACATATACAGATCAACGCAAGTAACATATATAGAGTACGATGTCAATCTAAACGTAGTCGAGTATCCAATCAGACTTGCTCTCAGTCTTGTATAAAGGACTGACGGCGTCGTAAGGTTAGTGTTTGTATACATGTAGTGTGTCATAGGGTCGTGTAGGTGGTAAAGAGATAAGAGAGAGAGGGTGAATAAGCTAAGAAAGGAACACCGGAGAACAATAGGTGTTATATGGCAATTTTGGCGGTGACATCATATCAACATATTACACCATATTTTGTTCTTCTGGTGTATACAAGCCTCCGCGTTCTGCGGTGCATTATGTTGATTGTGGTTCTCTCATAGTTTTCATGCCTGATTTGGCTCAGGTTTTGATTCGCAAGGCATGCCGGAGGTCCGTTTGGTTTACCCCATACTGTCTCACATTCCATAGGATTTTTGGTCCACGAGGTCTAGAGAAACAGATTTCATATCGCATGACTTTCTGATTAGCCTTTTTTTAACCTCAATCCTGTTGGAATAACCACATGGGGCCCTTGACGGCGTCTCACGCCCAATTTCTGTATCACTTCCCTTCCTTGCCTATTTTGATAGTCTTCCATTATGATGTACAATGATACGTCTGCCTCCAAGTTGAGGCAGACAAGCATATATTACTAGCTCCAATACACCAGTTTTGTAAAGAAACAAACGCTGAAAACTGTAAGCGTGACGTCGAAAACCGTAGACGTCGGAGCCTCACCTCGAAACCCCCTGCCATATGACGACGACCCAAAGCTAGGGCAAGGCAGTGTGCAAACCAGCTGGCAGATCCGACCAGTGAGAAACAGCTGATGGGTGGCAGTGCTCGGCACGGACCTCGGAACGACCGCCGAGATCCGGCTGACATCACTTATCAAAGCTAACTCCGAACCCCTTCCTCCATAATCGACGCTCGAACACGACCGTGAACAAGCCACACGGGCCACTGCCCCCACCAAACGGCCCCAGGAGTCCAGGAAAGAAGGAGAAGAGTGGGAAAGCTGAAGGAACCAGGGAAGATCTGCCGGAACGACGGAAGGAGGATTAGCTACGCACACCAGGTGACGGAGAAACTAATAGCCCTCTGCCCGGGTCAATAAGGCAACGACCCGTTGCCTGGGCATGGCAGTAACACAACCGGTGATAAACATGCGCAGAACGCAGTGGTCCGTGTGCAGGTGGCACAGTATAAGAAGGAGAGGATTTTGGGGGAGTCAGGCAAGCAATCAACTTGCCACGGCTCGGAGTCCCCAGGGAGCGGACGTCTTAGGCCTTACGCAACTAGATTGACTTTGGGTTACATTTTAATAATAATTACTTGAACCCATTTTGAGTGCGAATTAATTTTACATTCTAAATAAATCAAATACAAAATTATTACTCGCTTTTCCAAAGTGCGTGCATGTGTAACGTTGGTCCCATGTACTCTGTGAAATAAAAGTTGAAATAATACAAAGTCTAGTCCTATTCCATTAAGACTACTTTACATAGAGTAAACTTTACATTTTGCATCAACAAGTATGTACTTTACATATAGCTTACACACAAATATGTTTGCTCTCACACGAGGTCTACTACTATCTAGAGTGAGTGTGAAGACCTGCTTATTTTAACACGTCCATAGTTTTGATGTGATTTTATGTGGCATCTGAAATGATAATCTAACTTAATTTGATGGCAGATGACTCAAAACTCCATTTGGAATGAAGAAATCTGCGTTAGTGTTTGGAAAAAAAATTTGTTCAGGCTTGAAACAACTGATATTGGCCAGGCTGTCCTCAATGCACAGCAAGTACAAGATTTAATGATTTTTGGAGGGGTTGACAAATGATGCACCAGTCCAAGGATGTTTCATAAGGCATGTAGTTTTACAGGCTACTTCACTGTTCAATGCTATGCTAATGTGGGTGGAAAACCTGGTTGCCCATGATTTAGATTGAGTCCTCTTGAAAAATGTAAAAAAAAATGATTATCTCACTGATACATCTGTCTCAACCATGAGACAAGACAAAGCTATTGATCATCAAAAAGTCTGAAGAGAAACAGACTTCTGCTGGAAACTATAGACAAATAACATAGTCAGAACTGCCTTGAAAAACCCTCTCCAGATCATGTTAGATCAGCCTTATTAGTGGCCTAGATATTGAGAAATTAGCTTATCAGTATTTTGATTTAATGCACACTCAAATCAATCATGTGGCTATAATCAGGTGACATGTGCACCCAAATATTTTATGTGACTATGATCATGTGACTATGCTCAGGTTTCTGGAGATCAAGTGACTTATTTTAAGGAAAGCATCATACCTTGACAATAAAATGAGCATATCTCAGTGGGAATACATGTGAACCCCTATATATTGGATATTGTTTTGATTGCCTGATCAATCCACACACAATGGAAGTTGTCCAAAAGCATTCTGTGACAAACTTATAGAGGGATCAGCAATTTGATGGGAAAAGCTAAATTTAGTTGTTGAGGAAAATTGAGCAGGCTTTGATTAAATGCTTATATCTCAATGGAACAAGATTCAAACTCTATTGTATTTGGTATTGTTAGAAAGGTTTGATTAATTTACACCTGATGAAGAAGGTTTGGAGGCATTTAAAAGGAACTGAGGAAGATATTAATGATTTACAAAACTAGAGCACTAAAAACATTGGAGGACCCTCTCTTGGCTAGGAAAGTTTATACCAAATCTCTTGGGACAAGAAAATGGAGGCCCAATAGCCAGAGAATGGCCCAGAGTAACTAGAAAATGTCATGCATTACAAGGAGGAGAAATGACATAAATAGAGGGAGATTCTGTGATATTTAGCAAGTTGCTAATTACCTATGCTCAGAATCCCCAGGGACTGGATATCTTAGGCCCAAGACAATAATATACTTTAAGTCAATAGTCTGATATGCTTTCTAGACCTTCTTTTTGTGTGACTAAGGTTGCATTGACTGAAAACCAATAAAATGTATTACTTACATATATATTTCATAAAAGTACTTTGTGACATGTAATTTAGCCTCAGAACTTAGTAAAAGCTAGTTTATTTGTGATTGCCTCTATTCAGACTAATCCAAATAATCTAATTTTGCATCATCTGGAGCCCACTGCAAGGAGCTTTGTTGCACAAATCAAGTACTTTTGAATTTTCATCTGAAGTCCACCTTCTAAAACTATATCATTAGTTTTACACCACCTGGGTCTTCATCCAGGACATCTAAGGTTGCTACACCTAGCATCAAAACCATCACTTTCAGATCAGAAAAGAGGAAGACTCATGCTAGTAGCAGTAGCCAAAGCACAATTGCTCAATTGAGCCAATTATTACCCTTATTCACTGTTATAAACTCAATCAGCTTGACTAGTAATATAGACTAAACCTTGAGGTACAGAATGCCTTTGCCAGATAGTATAGATGCACCCAAGCTTAGACATACTGAACTCACTAAGGTTAGGAGGTTTATATAAAGAATGAATTATTTATTTGAACAGGCTAATATGCAGGTTGTGAAGGAAAAAAAAAAGAGGATTCTGGAGTATGTGGATGCATAAACAGAACAAGAGTGGCTTGGTTTTAACTCTTATAATGAAGGTTCTTGGAATGACTTTGTAAAAGAAATCCATGAATCTTATCCAGAGGCAGTTGATGATTCAGGTAGTGTTGCTAATCTAGATCACATCTGTAAAGAACATACTCATTTGAGCAGAAATAATATAATAGAGATACATTCTCTCATTAGAAAATATAGAGCTGAGGCTAAAAAGTTAAAGCAGATCATAGAGAATGAGTCTCTTGTAAATAAATTCCTTGGGTGTTTTACACCAGCTTTTGCAGATGTGATAAAGGAGAGACTTGTCAACAGATATAGTCACTATAGAGATCCAGATCACTTGAAGCACAAAAATAACAAATATAATTTGTCTGAAGTGTTCAAAGTAGTGACTGCCCTTATCAATGGAATCTCTGTGAAGTTATAAAAGCACTAGCTTAGGGAGAGCAGGGGCCTCTCTTATACATATTAAAGAAGAGCACATTAAGGAAAAGATGGCTCTGTTACAAGACTCTATAATGACAATTGGCAAGAAAGTTGGCAGCATTCAAACTGCTATGAAAACTTTGCAAACTAGTTAGCTAGACTTGAGAAATGCATTTCTCAACAATAGTAATTGTTTTAGAGCTCCTGTAAAAGGCCCTAACTCAACTTCATTCTTAATGCAAGGAGGACAGAACTGTTGTTTCTATTGCTGGGGTTCTGGACATAGAATTGCTGAGTATGAGCAAGTTAAAGGGATTATACAGAAAAGATGAGTCATTTTAGTAGTGATATATCTATCTCAACAATGAGACAAGATGAAGCTATTAATTATCAAAAAGTCTGAATAAAACAGACTTTTACTGAAAGCTGTGGACAAATGATATAGCCAGAATCACCTTAAAAAGCCCTTTCCATATCATGTTAGATCAGCCTTATCAGGTGACGTGTGCACTCAAATTAGTCATGTGATCATGATCATGTGACTATGCTCAGGTTTCCGGAGATCAGGTGACTTATCTTAAGGAAAGCATTATACTTTAATAATAAAATGGGCATATTCCAGTATAAATATATGTGAACCCCTATATATTGGGTATTATTTTGATTGCCTAATCAATCCACACACAATGGAAGTGGTACAAAAGCATTCTGTGACAAACTTATAGAGGGATCAGCAATTTGATGGGAAAAGCTAAATTTAGCTATTTAGGAAAATTGAGCAGATGTTGGTAAAATGCTTATATCTCAACAGGAAGGCCACCAAACCCTATTGCATTTGATATTGCCAGGAAGGTTCAATTAATCCGCACCTGATGAAAAAGGTTTGAAGGCATTTAAAAAGGAACTGAGGGAGATATTAATGATTTACAGAACTAGAGCACTAAAAATATTGGAGGACCCTCTCTTGGCCAAGAAAATTTATACCAAGTCTCTTGAGACTGAAAAATGAAGGCTCAGTAATTAGAAAATGACTCAGAATAACCAGAAAATGATATGTGTCACAGAAAGGGGAAATAATATAAATAGAGAGGGATTCTGTGACATTTAGCAAATTGCTGGTTGCCCATGAATCCCCAGAGAGTGGATATCTTAGGCCCAAGGCAATAGTATACTTCAAGTCAATAGTTTGATATGCTTTTTAGACTCTCTTTTAGTGTGACTAAGGTTGCATTGACTGAAAAATCAATAAACTCTATTACTCACCTATATATTTTATAAAGTACTTTGTGAAGTGTAATTTAGCCTCAGAACTTAGTGAAAGCTGGTTCATTTATAATTGCCTCTATTTAGACTAATCCAAATAAACTAATTTTACATTAGTAGAAGGGAGAATTGAAATGCCTAATAAGTCTCCTCTACCTAAAGAATCAGCTAGTATATCACTCTATGATAAAATAGCTCAGTAACATGACAAACAAGTAAGCTTGTACTTTGGATGGTCAATAGATGATACTCCAGAAGTTCTTACTTACTTTGCCTATGTAAATGCTACTAGAAACACCAGAGATAATATGTTAGAAAAGATCTAGCACAGTAATTCTAATAGACTTGGAAAGCTGGAGAAAAACTTCAATAAGATGGCTAATTTACTTTTAGTATTGATCAACACTAAAAGGACAGCCAATCCTGAAGAAGTACAACAAAACAAAGGATTTTTAGAGGGCTCAAGGAAAGTAATAAAGAAAGAGACACTTCTACCCAAAGTGTCTTTGCTACCTGAGAGACTATCTGAAAAACTCTAGAAAGAAAAGGTGACTTTGGTAACATTACACCAAAACTGAATCTATCTTTTGAGAAGATGCCAGCCCTCAATGAGGACCATAGAGTAGCTGTGCAGGATACAGTTGGGAGTCCACTTCAAGGAACTAAGAGAGATTTGGATAATAGAGTTATAGAGAAGTTGTGGAAGTCACTAGTGCTCTTTATAACTAAAGAGTTGTTGGAAATAGCACCTAGTCTGAAAGAAGCAATGATATAGAATTGTTTTCTCCAGTTGATGCTAAGTCCAAAGACTCCAAGGTTTTAAGGACTGCTGTCTACATACAGACTGCTAGAGATTGAGGACCTACTAAGAGAGTAGATATTAATGATCTGCTAGTGGCAACTTATTTCATTGCAGATATTTCATTGTAGATGGGACACAAATTGAGTTACATACTGAAGCTATTGTATATCAAGCTACCTATTTGGAGAATATTCTTCTAGGAGAAAAGCCAGTAGTAGTTTATGTAGCTAGGGAGTTGCAAGTCCTAAAGTCCTTGAACTCTTTTGTTAATAGAAAAGGAAAAGTATGAGGCAATATTAGATAGTGGTTTTCAAATAGTCTGTATAGCATTGAAGGAAGCTATCAGGGGACCAGTTTTCAGACCATGTCCAACCCTATTCTAAGCTTAGTCCAACAATATGCCTGCTCCTAGCAAATCCAACCAGCTGCTCAACCCACCCTTTCCCCTTCCATCTCTTAGTAGTCAGCCTTGATGAGTTATATGCATGGATCTTACTCAGCATTGATTATTGTTAGTCATACTCCATTACATACTGGGGCCCAATTAGTAAACAGTATTAGTAATAACACAGCCACTGATGTAATATATATAGGCAGCCTGTGGATAGAATATCCCCAGGCTAAACAATAACAGTGTTCTTCTGGCCTATCCACTGAACTGACCATAAGCTTCCCTAGCGACATCCAACCCTCTGTTAGCCTTGCTTGTCCCTTGCCTAACTCTTGCCTGCCCTCATGCTTGCTTGACTCTTGCTTGTCACTTACACCATTGGCTCTGTGGAAGGAATTCTGCAGATGTCAAGTGTTTCCCTTACAGAAGCTCTGCATTTAGGATTGACTTGGGACTCAAACATAGAATTTAAGATGGAGAGTGCCAATCAGTAAGTGAATGAGTTAGTGGGTCTAGTCAGAAATATACTATTTACTTTTGCAGATAGATTTATAATCTACCTACAAGTGCATGTTTTTGAGAAGCCAGCTTATACTATCTTATTAGGTTATCCTTTTGACACCTCAATAGAAAGCAACATTCAAAACTTGCAGGATAGAAGTGCAATCATTACCATTTGTAATCTAAATACTGGACACCAGACAGCCTTGTCCACTATTGAAAAGGAGAAAGTGCCAAAGGTGGATGCTGATAATGAGTTAAAATTTTGAGTCTCAATGATTTGGTCAAAAATCAGGGAGAGGTAGCAGTTAGTCTAGATGAGACTGAGTAGTAGTAGCTGGATATTCTATGGAACATAAAAGATTCACTTAAGAGGAGTTGAGAGATGTGTATCTATATACTTTCTCAGCTATTAAGAAGTGTGGAAAGAAGGAGAGCAGAACACTATCTGCATATCTAAATGAACAAGTGTTCAAGACACCAGATACTATTAAGAAGGTGTTAGAAGAGAACCTACAGTTAAAAGCAGGTGTGGGAAAGATTGCCCAAGTATTTTCAAAGAAATATAAACCTGTGGCTAGAAAGGTTAAACCAGTGCTAGGGACTTCACCTGAGGAATTTAGAATTGAGAGGTGTATCACTAGAGATACACTGGCAGACATGCCTAAGTTGAATCCAAATCTACCAGATTTTGAACTAACAAAGAAGTATACAGTTGAGTGTAAAGAAATCATTGATTAAGCATATGATGATGATTTCTTGTGGCCAGAGGAGATGAAAGCTATTCATCATTTGATGATGTTACAGAATGAGGCTTTTGCATGGGATAATTCTCAGAGAGGAAGGCTTAAGGAGGAATTCTTTCCTTTAGTAGTGATGCCAGTAATACTTCATACCTCTTGAATACTAAAGAATCTTCCTATTGCTCCAGAACTTTGTGATAAGATTTGTAAGTTGATAAAGCAGAAGATTGAGGCAGGAGTCTATGAATCTTTTAATTCTTCATATTGCTCTCAGTATTGAAGAAGGATAGTGAGAGTTTGAAGATAATTTACAATTTAGAACCTCTAAATAAAGTCACTATTGCCCACTCAAGTTTGCTTTCAGCAGCTGAGGAGTTGGCCAGTCACTTTGCAGGATGTGCTTGTAGAAGTATCTTTGATTTGTATGTGGGATATGATAAAAAAGTGTTGGATGTGAGCTCAAGGGATTACACCACCTTCCAAACACCTTTTGGTGCTTTAAAGTTGGTCACTCTCCCAATGGGCTGGACCAATTCAGTACCTATCTTTCATGATGATATTACTTTCATCTTGAAGGATGAGATACTACATACTTGGCTATATATTGATGATATACTAATTAGAGATCTATCTCATAGATATAAGCTACTAGATAGCAGTCAGGAAGTTATTTTAGAAAATCCAGGTATTAGAATATTTGTATGAAAACACTTGCATAATGTGAACAGAGTGTTACAAAGAATCAAATATGCAGGAGAAACTTTTTCTGAAAAGAAGTCAGTAGTTTATGCAGATAAAATTGTAATAGTTGGAGATAGATATTCCTATAAAGGTCAAAAACCAAAGACTAAATAGCTTGCTACTATTATGGGCTGGAAAGACTGTAGGGATGTATCAGAAATACACTCATTCTTAGAGACATGTAGTACTTTTAGGATGTTTATTAAAGATTATGCTAAGATTGCAGCACCTATTAACAAGTGATACAAGCTAAAGTGCCATTTGTATGGAGTGAAGAATAGCAACTAGCAATGGCAGAATTAAAGAAGCTACTCTCTGAAAGTGCTCCTCTAAAACCTATTGACTATGAGTTAGAAGGTGCAGTGATGCTCTTAGTAGATACTTCTTAGATAGCAGTAGAATTTAGTATCTTTCAAGAAGTAGCTAATGACCCAAAGCAACACACTTGTGCTAAGCTTGAATCTATCACTCTGAATGAAAGAGAGGCCCACTTTTCACAGCTAAAGAGAGAGCTTTTTTGGTTTGATGAGAGCTTTATAAGCCAACAAGTATTGGTTAGTTGATTATAGAAAATTTGTAGTTGAGACAGATGCCAAATATCTGAAAGAAATGCTAAGCAATCTTGGGATAAGCCTCAATGCTACTATTATGAGATGGATAGAAAATGTTCTTCTTTATCATTTCACACTAAGGCATGTGCCAGGCAAGATCTTCAGTGTAGATGAACTGTTAAGGAGACCAAAGCAATCTGGAGATGAGGAGTATCTACTAGTTAATCCAGAGTTAATAGATGAACCAAAGTCAATGTACTTTGAGTATTTAGATAAGAACAACAAGGTACTATGATGGAAAGAAAGAGCTTTTAGAGCTTGAGGAATTTGCAGATCAAATAGATACAAGAGGTGGCTATCTACACATAGTAGCTACTGATATCTCAGAGTTTAGCAAAGAACTTGAGCAAGCTAGAGCACAAGAAAAGAACTTTAGAGCTGCAGCTTTGAGTCAACCACAGATCTCTAGAATGGATTCAGTAGCAGTACTATCCATATCTATGCCACTATTGCTCAAAGAGAGCTTAGAGGAAGAGAATATAAAAGAGGCACAGACTTATCTAAAACATAGAAGAGGTAGTGAGGGTGAAGAATGAGATAGCTTATTACTAATTGTTAAAAGCTGGTTATAAGATCTAAGCTCAAAGCTCAAAAATCTACAAGACTATAATATAAAAAGGTTTAAGAAGTTTGCTAGGCAGTTCTTTTTTAACAAGAAGGTCAGGCTGTATAGAAGGATTGTTGAAGAGAGATATAAGTTAGTAGTAGATATAAATAGTGAACTGCTTATATTAAGAGCAGCTATTAGAGAATCACCTATTTAAAAGTCTATTAACTTATATTTTCTTTCAATTTTTAAGCCTTTTCACTTTAATTTACCTGCCATCAAGTGCCTTTATCAAACTCCTCACTGGCTAGACTGTGTGAACAAACTTCCTCATTGGTTAGGAGCCAATGCCAGACTATGAAAAATGAATCACTTTTGACAAGGGCTTTGATGGATCCTTTGTTAAAAGTAATTTAATCTATATGGCCTCTATAATCTAGTGGCTATGTAATTTGTAATGTAATTATAACCATGACTATGATATCAGTCACATCAGTCATGCAGTGTGACATCAGCGTGACAATGTCACATTGTAATGTCATGGTATGACATTACATATAATAGTTATGTGACTCAACTTTGGAATATTTTCTATTAATGGGCAGAGTAAATCATTAAATTTATTCTCTTTGGATTTTTCTCTGCTAAGTTAGCACCTTATTATTTGTATCTATTTTATCTTTATTAATACATCTTTGGATTTTTCTCTGCCAGCTGTGTGACTGAGTCACAGCTTCTAGAAGTCACCCTTATAGCAGTCCATAATGATTTAGAATATAAAAGAGCTTATACTACTAAGATGTTGATACAAGAAAGATTTTGGTGGCCTAGCATAGATAGTGATGTGCAGTGGTATGTTGGTACTTGTCACAACTGTCAGATTTGTCAGAAAATAGTAGTCAACAGAGCACTAATTGTTATATATACTCCTTTTATTTTCCAAATTATCTACATTGATTGATATTATGCACATAACTCTAGCCTCTAATGGTTGCAAGTATATTGTCTATAGTAGATGTGCATTTTCTTCTTAAATGGAAGGATGTCTTTTGAGGAAAGAAAACTATAAAACTATTAGTCAGTAATTATTTGAAGATGTAATCTGTCATTGAGGATGTATTTCAAAGATTGTTACAGACAATGCTGATCAGTTTAAGCAAGTGACAGCTTGGTTAAAAAAGAAATATGGAATTAAAGATATTACTATCTCTTCATACAATTCATTAGCTAATGGTCACATTGAATGCCCACATTGGGATGTGAGGCAGGCTTTAGCAAAGACATCTTCAAAGTTATGGAGATAAGATGGAATGCTGTCACAGAAGAGTTTAGGCTGAGAGTTAGCAGCAAATGCTTGAGCTAGTCACTAAAAAGGTTGTCTAACTAGTTTAAATCTCTGCTTCCATAGGCAATGGATGCAGTATAAGAGCATAAATTTTATCACTTATTTTAATAGCCTTGTCTGGAAACTCTGGGTCTAAAGCACCTACAAACTCACCCTCTTATTCATCTTCCATCAGAAATTCACACCTTACACCTCTAACATCCTAATAGAGGGCCTCTTTATAAAGAAACACTAAGAAAGGAGAATCTAGCAGGTCAATGTCAAAAAAGAGAAGGTATCCTACATAGCAGGCACAAATAGCAGCATGCTCACAGACTAAGATTTTGTGCTCCTCTCAGACTTTCTTTGTGCAAGTAAAACAATGTCATAAATATTGACTTATATATACCTTGCTCTTTACCTAGTCAATTTCTGGATTGTAATTACAAAGTCAAGTAAAGCCCAAAATTATATCCTATTTTTCCAAACTGATAACAACAAAGATAACATGCTTTGAGTGGTTATAGTAATGGAGGACTAGATCTACCACTGAGCAGATGAATTTCAATGCATTAAATATCCCATTTATATTATAAACTGAAATGGGGCAAGTGAGGGAATAAGTAGTCAGTTAATGTTATTTCACATAATTAGCATCCAAAAATAATTCAGTAGCACCACTGTTTAGCAAAGCCACAATACTCTAAATTTATTATATATCAGTAGTTTTAATCTCTATAACCAGTTATAGAGAGTTGGAGGAAGAAGCAAAAGCCATGATGTATCAGTGAAGAAGGCATCATTCTAATGCTGAAATATGCAGGCATTACAGAGAAGAAGAAGAAAAGGCTCTATTTGGACCTTGGACTGAAGAGGTGCTTTGTACATCAGAGGAAGTGCTTATAGTTTCAGCCAGTGAGTCATTGTCATCAGAAGTTGTATTGGCAGATTCTATAAACAAATAAGCAAACCAATTGGCACTAAGTGGCAGAAGTATATAATTCATTTGTTGCTTGACTAAAAATTCTCCCTAGTATCTAGAACAGGAATTGAGATATCCAATAGCTCTACAGATAAGGTCTTTATTGCTGGTGCATCAGGAGAAGAATCACTAAAAGCATCTTTTGCAATAAAAAACTGCAACAGGAGCTCTTTCTGTTCAGAAGCAGAAAGATAGCAGATCTCTAGTCTCTGTAGGCAGTAGTGTGCAAAGTGGCCTGGCTTTCCACATCAATGGCAAAGATGAGGTGTAGCAGAGTGCTGGCAAAAGGCATCAATATTTATAGGAACTTCTGGAAAAAGTGGTTATGACTAAAAAGTAGAAGAAGCTCTTGCTACAAATGTGCATGGAGGAGGAGGAGCAGAGGGAGTGAAACATGTAGCTAGTGCCAAAGCAGAATAGTAAATAGGTGGAGAGATGTGAGGGCATTATAACTCTCTCTTTAGCTTTATAAGCTGCTACTGATCTTAGGCTACTTTGTACTAAGTTTCAATCTGCTCATCATCTGGGCATTCTTCAGTTAAATTGTCAATATGCTCTATAAAAGTAGGGTGGAGTCCATTATGAAAGATAAAGCAGAGTTGAAGGCCATCAAGATATCCTGCCTACTCAATTAATACATAAAAGGAGTCAATATAGTCATTCAAAGTTCTCCTTTCCTAGCCATACTAGTTATAGTTATAAAAAGAGAGTGCAGCAGTTTTAACTAGATTCAATGAGAAGAACTTAGCTCAGAAATTCTTCTGAAAGTCTTCTCAACTAGTAAAGCTATTTACTCCTTCATAATATCAGAATACTTGTAAGATATAAGTTGAAATATGGCCTGCTTTTATGTAAGAGAGAACTCATGCTATTTTCAGTGCATCAAAGTCAAATGCATCATCACTAAGCTGAATATAAGTGATGCAGAACTGAAGAAAGTATTCTCCAGCTGTGCAATTACCATCATAGATATTAAAGAGTGCTGAATGTGAGATCCTATTAGGTGTGAATGGAATGAATTGCCACTATAGGTTTTAGTGCCATATATGGCATAAGAAAAGCAGATGGAGCTGAAGGAGTGCATTTCAAAAGTAATTGCAAGAAGTGGAAAATAATATCAGTTGTCTGTCATAATTCAGCAGGTTTAATAGTATAGAGAGTAAAAGAAGCTTGGATGGTCTATACCTGAGCTTCTAGAGCAAGCAAGCAGTTCTAGGCATTGTTTTGCAAATCAGATGCCTTAGGAAAATCAGCTGGAAGTGCTGGCTGAGTCATAGAAACTGAAGGAAAACTATTTGGTGAGAAAGAGACCTTTAGAAATACTAATAATGGAGCAAGCTAAAGGAAGTTTCCAGACCAATGGTAGAGATTTGTTTTGCTATAAAGGCAACCTCTACAGGCTGTGGCTCAGTCACACAGCTGGCAGAGAGAAATCCAAGGTTGTAACAATAAAGGTAAGATAGATACAAATAATAAGGTGCTAACCTGGCAGAGAAAAATCTAAAAAGAATAAGTTTAAGAATTTACTCTGCTTGTTGATAGAAAATATTCTAAGGTCAAATCACATGTCTGTCACATGTGATGTCACATCATGAAATCATAGTGTGACATTGTCATGATAATTTCAGGCTATGTAACTGATGTGACTAATATCATGATCATAGTCATAGTTATATCATAGTGAGAAATTAGATTACTTTTAACAAGAAAGCCCTTATCAAAAGTGATCCATCTTTCATTTTTCAAGGTCTGGCAGAGAATCCCAACCAATGAGGAAGTTTGTTTCCATGGTCTAGCCAGTGAAGAGCCTGATGAAGATGCTTAGCAGCAAGTAAATTAGAGTGAAAAAGCCTAAAAATTAGAAGAAAACATGAAGTAAGAAACTTCCAAATGGGTGGTTCTCTAATACAAGCTATATTAGCTGCAGTGGAATATTGAGGAGAGCCACACTGTTCCATTCTTCAATACTCATTTTTAAGCTCTAAAGCATATAGTTCTAATAGTGCATTATAGCCTTTATGACTTTATTTTGCAAAGCAGGCATTACTAACTTTGCAAAGTGTCTAAAAGCATTAAACAATATGAATTTAACAATCCAGTCTCAGCAAGGCATAAATTTGTTAGAAATATAATAAAAAAACTGCTCAAGCTCTATGAGATTAAGAAAAAACTCTCAAAAAGCATGCTTGTATACTACTAATTTAAGTGGCTTAGCAGGCAGGCCACTCTTATATTCATAGGCCTCAGCCTTATTACCATTTACACTAATAAATACAATATTTATGTATGGAGAGCAATATAAGAAATCCCTTAGCTCTCTTATAAAGCAGGAGTTTAACTGCTCTGCATATTTAAAGTTAAGTAGCAGCTTAGTTCTTAACTGGCCTTCATCTTTTATGTGTAGTTTTTATTGGCTCAAGTGGCCTTCTTTTGACAAATCTTTATATTATATGCTAGTTGCTGCCTTTTTTCATGAGGCACTTCATCAGATGCTGGATTGAGGTTCTCTTTAAGAGTCTTCTTTTTAGTCATTGTCCAATACCTCCTTCTTCTCCACAGTTACATGCATCAGCTTAGCCAATAATGCCAGTATGTATATTGTGCACAGCTATTATAACTAGTAGAGTTTCTAGAAGGATTATACAGTTATTAGTAAAGCAAACTGCAATGTAGTAGCTTTCATCTTAGCTGAAATGTTCTCAAAAAATATGCATGCAATAAATGTGGCAACTACTATGCTTTATTTATAGTGCCACTGCTTATACTGATGTACCAACTCTAGCAATGGCCAGTTTTATAACTTATTCTAATGCCTGCCCTAGTGGTCTAAAAGGTACCATTGAACCAGTAAACTTCATTACTCCCACAGTTAGCCTCTTACCTGGGCTGCCATTTCTTTAATCATTATTAGTTCTTAAATAGCTGAATTAATGTACTTTATAACTTACTCAAAGTGTCTAAAGATATACAAGCAATCAATATCACTCCTTTTGACAACTGCTTAAAGGCTGATTAAAGTAGCATCTTAACTATTATAACAAATAAATCTGCTAGTAAAAGAAGCTAATTTACTTCCCATTCCTTCTATTTAAGCTGCTTTAGCTCTGCTTGTAAGGAAAATAGTGCTTTGTGCTTTGATCTCCTTTTAATTCATATAAGCACCATTTAGCACTGCTTCTGCAGGCTCTCAATATTATTGAGAAGCCCAGTTATAAGAAGACTGCCAAAGAGTTCTGCAAGCACCAAATAACCAGTGCTTTTTAAATGTTGCAACACTTCTATCAAATATTAATCATTAGCTAGTGTAGGTTCTTTAACTTTTCCTTTACTTTTATCATGCTTTAGCATGGCCAATTTCTCTTTTATCATCTGCATCACATCTTAGATACTCATTACTTCCTAATCAGGCTAGATTTTCTGTGGCAATTTTAGTGGTGGCCTTTTAACCACTGAAAATTTAGTAAAAGGCTCATAATAGCCTTCTTATTCTATATACTCATAATACTTACTATATGCTATATTCTGTTGTGGCACTCTATAGAAATCATAGTCTATATATGATTTATTGTCCACTTCCATAAACTTGCTCATTCCATGTTACTGCACCCTATAATTCAGCTATACTAACTAATACTACTGTTATTGCATAGGCATTTGCTTTAGAAATTCTCCTATCACTGGAGAGCCTTATCTCTTCATTATCATATTCTGAGTCACATACTGGAAAGCCTCTAGTAGAGCTCCACTTTTTTTCTGCAGGAGTCATATTTATAAATAAAGCTAACTCTCCATAGGCCATTCTCTCTCAGAGCTATTCAGGCCCAATTCAACTTGGCCAAGTAAAGCTTTAACTCTAGATGCTATTAATTCAGTGGCTCACTAATGTAGACAAAAACAAAAAAAAATTCTCTGACTAAGTCAACCTGTTACTTATCAGGCTTTTATAATCATGCTTACACATATATGCAGTAGATTATTTGCTAATACTTATGTGTAAAGTTATGCTTCAGGTTACTTATTTTCATCATATGATTTTAGCCATTTATAGCTATCTCAACTAAGTCCACTTACTTATCTCTCCAGCACTCATTGGTGCCACTATTACTTTTTCATGCTCTTAGCATAGTTAGCCAGCTGTTTTGGCTGCTGCATTCTTTGCAGCTCCAGATACCTATCTAAAGCAGTAAGCTTGTTGTAGTAGGCTAATAGCTTCTATATTATATTATCTAAGCTTTACTAAACTTTAAGTTTGAAGCATTTCTTGCTGGCCCAGCAATGATTAATAATTTCTTTTATAAATCATTCTTGATGGTTATCTACTTCAAAATTATATAGCACTAGTATTGCCTAATTTGAAAACAAGGCATTGTTGCTAGTCTGATATAGTTGCAATAGTGATATATAGAATTGCAGCACAATCTGCTATTATTGTAAGGCAATAGGCAATTTCAATATATAATTAAATGTCTGTTACTCTGCTTTCAAAACCTTATATAGTTTAATTCATTTTAAGCACAACTTCTATGCCCTATCTTTTAGCAAATCTGAATTCTGCATTAACAAGTACACTAAATTATCTAGCCTGATTTCTAATTCCTTGCCATGTTATTTATTTGCTTCTTTAATCTAAAAAACTCAATTGGCAATTATAACATCATAAGCATCTGCTAAGTGCTTTAGCACTTTCTGTACAAATTCCTGCACCCTCCTATATACTGCTTCATTGCTGTGCAACTTGTGCATCATTGACAGGATAAACCTGTTATTAAGTTTATATGAGGCATATCCCATTATTTCCAATATATTTATATTGATAAGCTTCCATTTAGCTTAAATAATGCTTTTCAACATTTATTACTGCTTATCAATGCTTATTACCACTTTCTTATGCTCCTTGGCATTCACTAACATTCTTTGCCACTTACTAACACTTCTTTCCACTTTTCTGCAATTTTTAGCAACAATAAACACTTCTCAATGCTTGAAGGTGTTTCTTACTACTTGCTGTCATTTTTACTACTTGCAAAGTTTCTTAAAAAACAATAACTTTTCCATGCTTTTTAGAAATTACTAATACTACTTATTGTTTTCTCATGCCTTTTAATGCTTACTAACAGCTTTTGCCACATTTTGGAGACTTTATGTATATAATCAATATAGAGACTTTGCTAATGAGCTAGACAGGTAGAATGATAACTGATAAATAGTTTAAATTCATCATTCCATGCTTAAGGCTTAATTAACACTTATTACTACTTTTTAGAATAGATTTGACACATTTTTGCATTCATACTGTTTATAAACTTTAGTGACACTTTATATATAATTCTTTACTTTTTTTTTATAAAAGCTATATATAACTACTACAAAGAAAACAATAAAGTATTCTAAACTTTTATTCACCCTTATTCAATATACTAGGCACTAACTATGGGTGCATTTTTCAACATTGAGTTCACTTATATAACTACACTATTCAAAGCTTAATCTAAGCAATTATAGCTTAATTCAAGCACTTAACTATGCTAAGCACCTCCTCTTTTCTATTAACTATTAATTTACTACTTACTTACATCTTTGTAACTCTGCTAGAATTAGCAATATAGACTCTATTAGCTCTTTTTTGAAATTCTGAAGCTGTGACTATCTATAAATAGTAATTTGTCAGATGATATATAGTTTACCTGATTTTATTATAACTACAATGATAGCAAAAGAGCTATTGTAATTGTATTTGTGAAACATTGTAAGGCTTCATGGCCTCTTGAGCTCTATAATGAGCAATAGAGATGTAAAGTTTATTTCTAAGTAGTAGAAAAAACTTCATAGATTGTTAAGAGCTAAATTACTTATATTAACATTGTTCTATCTTTAAACAGATGGATAGATAAAGAAGGCAAATCACAGTATTTCACAGATATTGTAGGCAGTGATATGTCCTGATTAGAAGGACTGAATAGATAAGTTACCCTTGATAAAATTCTCAATAAATGCTAGTAATATCCAAAATTTGATCAATGCATTGAGTGCACTAAGTAATGACATCTACTACTATATTTCATAAAAAGTACTTTGTAAAGTGTGATTTAGCCCCAGAACTTAGTAAAAGCTGGTTTATTTATAATTGCTTCTATTCAAACTAATCCAAATAATCTAATTTTGCATCATTGCTTGCAAGTTAGAATACTTTTTGTAATTTATGCAATCTTATTCAATATAGTATAAGAAAAAGCACTTTGTATCTTACAATATAAGTGATTTAGAAATGACAATGTTAAATCAAGTACTAGGCACTGACTTTATAATTTCTATTAATAACCTAGCTAGGAAAAAATACAAAGTAGGGCTTTGGTATACAAAATATTGCACTGCAATATCTAGATAACAACTAACTTGAGTTAAATAGTACAAAACTACAATGCCAGAAGATATATAGGCCTGAAATGCATCTAAAGTATTCAAACTAGGAACTTTATATATATAGCAAACTGATGAAAAGAATGATAATTACACTACCTAGTTTTGTATCTACTCAAGAAAAAGCTGAAAAACTGTATACTATGAAATAAATAACTCACTTCTTGAGTTTCAAATATAAATTGAATATAGAAGCCTACAAAATCCACTGTTTGACATAGTCAGCTAGTATCAAAATAAAGTAAACATGATTTATCAAAAGCTATCCAATGCATTTGAAAAAACTTGCAATTTCCAGAAACCTAGAAGAACTGATGTCTTAATGAGACTGCTAAGCTAACTAAGTCATAATATTTTTATTTTAACCTTTGGCAACTTATATTAGCCACAAGAACTATTTAAGTTCAGGATGAAGGCAACAAATTTAGATTAGAGTTTTTGGATTCAATAAGCAGCAGGTAGAAGCTAGCATCTACTTTATACTTCTAAGAAATAATATCAAACAGAGGACAAAACAATAAAATATTCTCAAACTATTGGTAATTGTGGCCAAAATAAATAAACACTCAGTAAGAGTGCTTATGAATTCAGAATTATTAAAAGACTTCATGTTTAGCATAGTAGCTAAATAGTTACAAGTGTTAAAAATTAAATTAAAAGACTCAATTCCTATATAATTAGTAGTACAAGCATTTTGATTTAAAGTAAATTATGAAACCACTATAAAAATAGAATATTAGAACATATAAGAAGATAGGTATTTTGATATAATGAACTTAAATGGGTACAATTTAATATTAGGCACATTTTGGATCTATTAGTATAAGGTTACATTCAGACTAAATTTTGCCTGAGTAATAATTGAAAATAAAGATCCTGCCCCACTGGTAGAAGGGCCAGAAGTAGCATAATTATCTACTTAGGCCATGGCTCTCTATGAAGAAAACTTAAAATATGTTTGGAGAAAATTAGTAAGGCATGCATAACTTTTATACAAAATAGCTGTAAAAATCCCCCTACTTCAAGCTATAAAGCATAGAATTCTCTTCATTGATAAAAATAAAATTTATTCCTGGTGGCTTTCATGCTGTTCTAAAGCTTTTAAACTACAATGGAATGACAAGGGATCAATATATATAGAAACTGGCAAATACAAAGATACTGCCTCTAGAAATGCAATGCTTATAATATTTATAAAAAAACCTAATAAACTAGAAGAGCCTATATAATTGCATATTGTAAATAATTTGCAGGCATATAATGCTAACACAGTTAAAAAGTCTTCACCACTTCCAGAGATTGACAGAATTCTCTACAGAGCAGCATGAACTAGATATTAATTAGTGATATATAAGCAAAATGCCTATAAACAAATAAAAATTATATCTGAGCATGTGCACTACAGCACAGTAATAACTTTTACTAGCAACATTAATAGTTATATAATCTGGCAAGAGGATTGCAATGCCCCAGCAATATACCAAGCCCTAATAAACTACTTGTTTACTTTTTACTCAGGAATATTTTTGAATGTATACTTGGATAATATTATAATTTACTTAAATACACTGAAAGAACATGTACACCATGTCAAAATTGTATTAGATATTTTAAAAAAGGAAAAACTATATATTAGTAAACAAAAACTGCAATTTCTATGCTTAGAAATGAAGATACTGAGGCATAGTGTGAATAACCATGGGATTAAAATTAACTCTGATAAAGTAGATTCACTATCAAGTAGAAGGTATTTATAAATAGAAACTTACTCCATAGTTTTCTGGAGGCAGCAAGATACTTGGTGAATGATATAGAATGAGTCCACATTTCTATGAGAATATTGCATGAATTTATCAGAGACACAGTATTTTACAAATAGAAATATATGCACCAAAGAGCTTTTGAGGACATTGAGCACCTAGCATCATCATGCTGAGAACATCATTGTAAACCACTGAAATATAGTCTTGATGCTGAATCAATTAACATAGTCACAGATAATTGCATGATAGAGATAGCTGAAGTAATTAGTCAAGGCTATAACTAGAGAACAGCTAGTGTAGCTGCATTTTTCTTAGCTAAGTTAAATAGTGCACAATGAAATTACCCAGTATATGAAATAAAAATGTTGGCAAGAATAGAAATTATGTTAAAACATTGTAATATACTATAAAGAACCAGGTTTCAATGATATACTAACCACAAGGGATTAATACACTTACTGAAACAGCAAAACCTATTTGGCAGATAGGCTAGATAGATAGAAAAAGTAGGCAAATTTAATTTTCAAGTTATTTATATCCCAGAAGTAGATGACATTCTATTTAATACACTATTATAAATATATTCAAATGATAAACCAGGAATTGTCAGAGCAAGATTGAAGTACATATATTATAACATAATAAACAATGATGTACTAGGGCAGCACATAATATTTATGCCAGTACTAGTAAGCCTAGAGCATAAAATACTCCTGTTAATAACAGATCAAAATACAGAAAGGCAGCCAAATATTAGAAAGTGGCAGGACATAGACTAAAGGAGGAAATATGAGGTTAAACCAGCAAAAACTGATAGACTGGAAATTGCAAAAGAGTTTGCAGTATAAGTATCAAAAAAATTTGTCCTACATAGGCCTAGAGAACAAAAGGAGGGTGGGTCTCCAGAGAACCATACACTTTAAGCAACAGACATAACACCAGAAAGACTTATTATCAAAATACCAGCACATAATAAGCAAACTGAAACAAGTATGAAGAAACAGACCTCAACAAAGGCAAATAAAACCTTATAGGATCAATAACTGGCTAGCATATTACAAACCTTAAGCAATTTAATTGACTGATTATCCTCAATAATAATTGATGAACTTGTACAAAATGGTCAAGAGCTAATTGACTTAAAAAGAACTTTAAAAAATGATATAGTGAGAACTCTTTTTTCAATAAAATAATAAAAAACCTAAGGCACTATAAGAACTTTGATGTTAAAGATGAGCTGATCTTTCTTAAATCTTCACAAAGAAGCAAGCTCTGCATACCTTCAATACTAATTAATGGAAGAAGTATGCAGAAAATAATTATATCTAAGGCACACTCTTTATTGGCTCACTTAGGGCTTTGCAAAATCCTCACTTATTTACATAACATAATTTGATAGAAAACAATCAACAAGGATGTTCACTTCTTCTATGACACATGCAGCAGATGTTAGAGAAGTAAGCCCTCCAATCAAAGACCCTATGGCTTTTTAACACCTTTGCAAACACTTATGCAATTATAAGAGTGTCACAACTCCCCTCTGGAGTCCCCCGGGACAGCCCTAGAACCCCACCTGGGACCCTCTTTCATCAACTTCACAATACACCCTGCTTCCACAACTACCAATGCTGCCATCAACTTGCATTACAACTGCCATCAGCCAACCCCCCTGGGAATCCTGCATCACAAACCCTAGGATCAACTGCCATCAACTGTCGGATTATGCTACCCGCTTCCAGCCATTATGCATTACAGCCCCCCCCATGCCAATTGATCATGCACCCCACATGCATGATCCAAGTATATAGTCCTGGCCCATTACTCAATGCCTCCTGGAAGCCATCCCAGACACCCTGGAACTCCAAGACCCAACCCTGTAGTACTTATAGCGTAGTTCACCATTATATTCATTAGTCTTAATATTACCTAAATTGTTGCATGCTCTTTTGTTTGACTGGTATAGATTGACTGGCACACTTTGACTGGCATGCCAGAATAATCATGTACTCTAAGTTTGGTATGCACTTTGCAACTCATAACTTGTTAACCAGGTCTCGTCTTAGAACCTCTGGTTCTAACTTGACCCCCACCAACTCCCAGCCTTTACAAGTAAGCACTCTGGAGGAATGGGCCCATTGCTTGGTTAAATTTGGGAATTGCCTCATGCAAGGAAAACTCCCAGAGCAGACTATAGTAATGTATAGATGCAATACAATCCTCCGCAAAGAATTGCATCAACTGCTTGATAAAGTCCACGTGTCCCCCTCTCCTCGACCCCTCAACAACCCCACAAATCCAGGTCACTCAATTCACATCCAATGGGCATCTCCAGAACCCACTCCAGCAGCCCCTACAGTCCCCACTCTGGGGCAATAACAACAGGAAGAATGAGAAAATGCCTTGGCCATACTGTGGTCCCTCAACCTGGTGGGAGGACTATTTGATCAGCCCACTACCCACACAGTAGGTTTGTTGACTTGCCATAGAGCTAACTCCGTCCCTAGCACTTTCAAGACCTGGGGACAGCCCCAGAGACTCTTGGAACCACTCCCGCAAATGGACAACACCTGACCCCTGCCTCCGGTAAGCCCCGGTAGACTCCAGGTAGATACCACTAGCATGGACAACACACTGTGCTACATTGACAAGCCCATGCATGGCAACAATAAAGAACCCCCTGTGCCTGTGCCTGCAACTGTCCCAGCACAGCCCTCCATGTCCACCCCAGCCTCTCCAGAATCCAGCTTTCACTGTGATCTGCCACCTCACTTCAATCTATGGAACCTCCCATGACCTCCGATGCAAGTGTGACTCTTTCAGGCTGAATGTTCTCTGCATGACCCAGTACCCAACCTGGCACCTGGCCCTCCTCAAACCGACCTGACACCACCGAACACCCACTGACCACCTCTGCCACCACCTGTGTGGAGACCCGGGCCTCCCCCCAGTTAGAACAAACCTCCTTGGGGCAATGGACCTCCCAGGTGCAGACTTCCAGGTGAGCTGCCTGGAAGAGGCCCTCCAAGTGGGTGGGGTCCCACCCTTGGTGCCTTCCCTCCACAAGGAGGAGGGGGTAACCACTACTACTACTATTACTACAATACCAGCCCCCCTCCCCACAATGGCACTGGACCCAATGACGTTCGCGATACCTTTGCCCGCAAAGAGTGTCTAGACATTCAAAAACCTGATGCATTCATGGGCCGGAACCCCCAAAAATGGCATACATTCCTCATCCAATGTCTTAATATATTTCAGGCAAAGCCACTCACTTTTCAGGTTGACAGCTTCCAGGTGGCCTTCACTGCCTCATACCTTCAGGGGATTGCCTTTGACCACTACACTGCCCTCATCTAGTTTGACCCCAACAACCCGGCACTCTCTCACTGGCAAGCCTTCATCAACAAGTTTTCTGTGAAGTTCAGGATCTACAACACTGTGGCCAAGGCCAAGGACAACCTCTTCAACCTCTGGATGCACTCCAAAAAATGCTTCACCACCTTCATCATATATTTTGAAAAGGAAGCTTATGAGACAGGTTGAAATTACAGCGCCCTCCAGTATGCTCTCCACTGCACACTGCCACAATGTATCAAAGATGTCCTCCAACTCACCCCAAAACAATCCTCCTACAATGGATACAAGGCCTTCATCATGCAAATTAACCAACAATATTAGGAAGACTGCAGTGAGTACTTGAACTCCTGGGCCCCCTGGAACTCTGGGGGAGGAACCCCATAGTCCTCCAGCAAAAACCCCAATCCCCAAACTCAAAGCAATAACCCTCCCATATTCCCTGGCAACAGACCCTAGGTAAGTCGCAGCCCACCCAATGCTAACCCTGGCAGTGGCACCCGCCCCCAGGCCTGACTCAATGCTGCTGTGGCTGCCAACGACCCAAGTGACCCGCCAAGCCCCAAGAAACCCCCAGAGGACCCTGAGGGTCCTGACTTTACTGACAAACAGGATGAAGAGGCCCTCCGAGCCAACCGGCTCCCAAAAAAGAGACAACCCTGGATTGAGGTTCTAAAGGATGTACAGGAATGATGAAGAAGGGAGGGGGTTTGCATACTCTGTGGTGAGAAAGACCACTTCATCTCCGAGTGTCCCCAACAACAGGTTATGGGATGTGCCACCTGAACCTTTGAAGGGGAGGACACCACTTACAAATATTCAGAAAACAACCCAGCAATTTAGATCCAGAAGATGCTCTAAATTGTGGAATCAATCCCAACATCTTCTCTGCCCCAGTCTCATATCTCCATTCCATGATACTTGCATAGGACACCCTCATGGCTTATCTACCCTCCCACTCTTCACACTCTCTCCTCTTCAAAATCCACCTCACTCCCTTCGGAACCCCCCTCAACACCCTCGTTGACAGTGGTGCCACAGACAATTTCATTGATGAAACATGATCTACCCTTGCCCCAGAACCTGCTCAATGACTCCTGGTCCTGGTGCAGCTCTGCCTCTTTGACAGGAATGCCTCTATGATGGGAGACATCACTCACTTCTAGTATATGCCCATTACTTTCACCAACAAACAGACTCACACCCTCTGGTTACTAAACTCCATCCCTCCACACCCTTGGTCTTGAGGCTTTTGTGGCTCCAAGACACCAACCCCCACATTGACTGGTGACATCTCATCCTCTGCCTAACCTGGAAGCCAATGCCTAATAACCAGCAACTCCCCTTTGATATCTCATACTCTCTGGAACCAACCCTGAGGGACTCCCTGGATGAACCTCCACCACCCCCCAGGCTCCAGTCTCACTTATCCTGATCCTTCATCATTAATGCCAGGCTAGACGGCACCCCGAGACCAATATTGACCCTCATCGACAGCAGAGCTACTGGAGTTTTCATTAGTGATGCCCTCGACCTTCCCCACGACCCCCTCGACCAGCTCCTTGGCTTGCAACACCTTGATGGCACCCCCTCCTCCTCCAGCCCCATCCTAAGGTCTCACTTGGGACATGTGACTCTGGACAATGGCTATAAGTTCACCTCCAACTTCCTAATCACATGACTCCATGCATCAACCCTGATAGTGCTGGGATTACCCTGGTTACATAATATGAACCCCAACATCGATTGGAAAATGCTTACAATGACCTTCCCAGGACCTGAAGACCACCCCCCAACTACTATGCACCTCCAGGCCCTGGGAAGCAATCCAGCACCCCACACCCCTAAAGTGGCCGCCGCGCCCCCCAGCTATACTCCACCAACACCCATCCAAACTTGCAAGGCCCCTGCTCAATCCCCAAACATTCCTCAGAACAGACACAAAGGGCCAAACTACTTGGACCAGTTCCAGACACATGCCATACCTGCTTCAGCTGATGCATCCACGACTTTGATTGACCCAAATACATTTAACATTAGGATCATCAGAGCTGCCCCCTTTGCCCGTCTCATGAGAGACAGGGCCCCCACATTTCAGCTGCACACCTTGCCTTCTTCCCTAGAAGAACACTTACAAGGGAATGCTATTCCCCCAAAAAAGAAAACTGAGGAACAGATCCTCCGAGAAGTAGTTCCCCCAGAGTATCACAAATTTGCTGATGTATTCTCCAAAGGCAATGCTAAAGAAATTCCTCCTCACCACCTCTACAGCTATACAATTGACCTCAAGAAAGGGACCACTCCCCCTTTTGGCAAGGTCTACAACATGTCAGAAGTCAAACTCTGGGCCCTCAAGGACTACCTTGATGAGATGCTTGGGAAGGGATTCATCCAACTCTCCACTTCCACCACTGGAGCCTTAGTTCTATTTGCCAAGAAGAAGGATGGTTCACTCTGACTTTGTGTCAACTACTGGGGACTCAATAAGATCACTAAGAAAAACCATTACCCACTTCCGCTCATTGGTAATCTGGTCAACTGACTCCACAGTGCTAAGGTTGACATGAAAATCAACCTCTGCTCCTGCTACAACAACATCCGCATTGCTCTGGGACATGAGTGGAAAACCGCATTCTGCATGTGGTATGGTCTGTTTGAATACCTTGTAATGCCCTTCAGAATGACTAATTCCCCTGCCACATTCCAATACTTCATAAACAACAGACCACCAGAAGCATGTCCAGCAGGTCCTATGATGCCTTTGGGAGTACAACCTCTATGCCAAACCCAAGAAGTGTTCATTCCATATGGAAGAGGTTGAGTATCTCGGTGTCATCATATCCCTGGAGGGCATTCGCATGGACCCCCATAAGGTCGAGGCCATTGTCAACTGGCCGCAACCCTGGAACATCAAGGAAGTACAATCCTTCTTGGGTTTTACTAATTTCTACTGGAGGTTTATAGACAACTATTCTGGTATTACAAAACTCCTCAACCAGCTCACATGCAAGAATGTAGCATGGAACTGGGACAGTAGGTGCCAGATCATCTTTAACCTACTCAAGGAGGCCTTCACCACCACCCCTGTACTCTAGCACTATGACCCTGCCCTTCTGATCATCCTAGAATGTGATGCCTCTGACTATGCCATTGCTGCAATTCTCTCACAGATGGAAGCCGATGGTGGGGAGCTCTGGCCAGTTGCCTTCTATATCTGGTCTATGATCAATACCAAGCTCAATCACAATATCTATGACAAGGAGCTCCTTGCCATTGTCAAAGCCTTCAAACAATGGCAAGCCTACCTCGAGGGAGCCCAGCACCAGATCCAGGTCTACTCAGATCACAACAACTTGCAGTACTTCACCATGACCAAGCAACTCAGCTGACAGCAAGCCAGATGGTCCAAAATCCTCTCAGAGTATGACTTCACAATCCAGTACCATCTGGGATGACTCAGAGCCAAACCCAATGCCCTCACCCAATGACCAGACATCTACCCCAAGAAATCGTTTGAGGCAGAATGCAATGCATTCAATTATTGCGTGGTGATCCCCCCCAAACATCTGAATGCCATACTGATTTTAAATGATGAAGGAATCCTGAGCCAGATACACCATGCCCTCCGGGACAAGTATTTCATCGACCATAACCCTTGCAACCCCCCTGATGGAACCGACCAAGATCCCACCTTCTCCTTGTCCCCCAACAAAAAACTCCCATCTATGTCCCAGATCATGCCTGACTCCACTACAATGTTCTCTGCCAACACCATGACCACAAGCTCTGGAGACACCCTGGGATACATAAGACCCTCCAGCTTATTTCCTGGGCTTACTTTTGACCAGGGTTAAGGAAGGATGTGACTTACTACATTCGATTGTGTGAATCCTGCCTCTAGGCCAAAGTCCCCTGACACTGACCCTACAGGCTCCTGAAACTCCTGCCAGTCAGATGACACTCCTGATTCTCCATATCCCTAGATCATATTGTCAAACTTCTGGAATCAGAAGGGTTCGATGCCATCCTCATTATTGTGTATAGGCTAACCAAGCAGGGCATCTTCCTACCCTGCCACATCACAGACACTGCCCCAGACTTTGACTAGCTATTTTTCGAGCACATCTTCACCAAACACGGACTCCCAGATGACATTGTCTCTGACCAGGGCCCACTCTTTGTGTCCAAATTCTGGACTTCTCTATATAAGGCCCTTGAAGTAAAAGCTAGTCTCTCCACCACCTACCACCCCGAAACTAATGGTCAAACTGAAAGAGTCAACCAGTCTCTTGAGCAGTACCTCTGGCTATACATCAACTACCTACAAGATGACTAGTGCACTGAGCTCCCTCTAGCCAAATTCACCTACAACAATACACTGCATTCTGTCACTGGGTGACCCCTTTCTTTGCCAACAAAGGATATTACCCTCAACTGACATTCTCACTCCAGGACATCCCATCGCATGCCACTCACAAGGTCACCTAGGATCTTCAGTCCCTTCATGCATTCCTCCGGGAGGAAATCGACACCACAAACTGGGCCTATGTGAAACATGCCAACCGAAAACAGGAAGACACCCCCAACTGGGCCCCCAGGACAAAGGTATGGTTAGATTGACACCACCTCTGCACCCACTGGCCCTCCCCAAAGCTCAATCACAAGCGCCTCGGCCCATTCAAGGTCTTAAAGAAAGTTTCATCCCACACTTACAAGATTGAGCTCCCTCTGGGACTAAAAGGTCTGCACCCAGTGTTTCATGTCTGCCTCCTGGAAAGACACCTCCTGAATCTCTTTCCCAAGCAACACCCTGAACCCCCTCCCCCAGTCAAGGTTGAGGACAAATACCACTACAAGGTTGAAGACATCCTTGACTCCCAGAATATTTGTGAACAACCCCACTTCCTTGTACAATGGTGTGGGTATGGTCCAGAGGATGACACTTGGGAACTGCACCAAAACCTTGATGGTGCCCTTGACAAACTCTGGGACTTCCAGCAACATCACCCAGGAAATGACCCTCTGGGGGGCAGGACTCACAGATGGCAGTAGCAAGCATAACCCCCACCTCTGGGTTTAGTAAGGATTCAACTTCCATGTATACCTTCTGTTTCCCCTCTTTAAAACCTTACCTCTCTTTTAGTTCTTCTCCGCAGTAGCACCCTGGAGCCTAGGCAAGGTGCTTTTCTAGTTTCTCTACCCCCTTACTTACACTGTCTTTCAACTCTGGAAGACAAGTTATATACATCCTACACATGCACTAATCTACAAGGAATGACAATACACATACACTAAATGACAGACAGTGATAAGAAAATGGGGGCCCCTAGAGCTAGGGCCCTGAACTACCCTCACCTAACCTACGGACAGTGGCAAGAAACTCCAAATGACCCTCACCTTTCCCCCCCCCTTTGGCCAGCCCTGGAAACCCTTCCC
>QLON01000696.1:0-37249 GCA_003313675.1 Termitomyces heimii
GACTCGGAGAAGATACGTGGGGAGAGCGCGAATGTGAGCGTGAGGGAGGGGACGGTGGCGGAAGTGTTGCAGATGGAGCTTACGCAGGGGAATCTGATCTTTGGCGCGCTGTTTGGGTGATGATTTTCGTGTTTTTACTATCTCTGTCACATAGGTAGTTGATTTGGCTATGGCTTGCAAAAAAACCTGGTTCCTAACGAACGTGCTATACGACTCAAAGCGCAGAATCTAGCCCTCTTTACTGAAGACCACAGTGGCTGTCTCCACTGCTGGCACTGGAAAGTCTTTCCATGGGGGCAAAGTATCAAAGTACTGATTTTCAATGAAAAAAAGGCATTCTCTTTTGTTCAAAGACTTTATGAGAAATTGGTACATTGGAAATGGTATAACAAGTTTCTTTGACACCTTCTTAATGGAAACACTTTCCAGTGCCAGCAGTGCTCGTATCAGAGACCAGATTTTGGCGGACGCCGATCACGATCCACGCATCCTCATTGCATTGCACATATGTACTTGTTCTAGCGACTTTGGTACAGCCACAGATTGCATACGTACTTGTGCGCATCGTCTCGAGACACCGAAGCAGATCCGGAACACCAAACTAGGTCGTCCTTCCAGAACGAAAGGCAAAGAAAAAAGAGTTAAAAGAGTTAAGCTTGCCGTGCCGTCGGTTTCTACGCCACATCTAGCCTTGATGTGCCTCGTTCTAGGCGATCGAGGGGTATAAGGCACTACGCAGCTGTGTCAGACTGGCGGAGTAGGCGGCGTCTCGCTTCATTATGGCGGCTCTGGTATATGTGTGTTGAGTGGGGTACATATGTATGCGTGGAGTGAGGGTTATGTCATGAAAAAATGACGAGAATATTTAATATTCAATGTTTTTTGACCTTGAAACAGCGTTGTTAGCAACTCGATAGACAAAGGAAAGTATAAATAAGGCACAAATCAAGGAAAGTAATTCCAATCAGACGATCGTCGATCACCTCCAATCCCACTTCTTAGTTCTGTACAGTAACCTTGCCGGCGGTTTAATTGAACTAATCCATTCATACTGTTAATACGTGTACCTTTCAACGGTTACCATCAACGGTTACCATCTAGCTCTGATCGTAGTAGTCGAATAGAAAATCTTCACGAGAGTTGGTAGCATCAACACCCAATTACCTTCCTCGCGGTAGAAATACCAGATGAAGTTTGATACGCTATGAAAGTTTCAAACAATCAATGTAACCAACCAAAGGTAATCATTTTTTATGGACTATACAACAGACTAGCAACGAATAGGAGGACGCTGCAAGCCGTAATCATACATGGGACATAGAAACAGGGGGACGCGCATATATGTGTGTATCGAGTCGACATCAAGTACGACAATTTCTTCAAAGGGTTATATGATGCATATATATGTAAGGAGATAGGAATGGAGGACACGAGTCGAGATGCCACGAAACTGAAAGTAAACTTGAGAACGAGACCAAGCTCGCATGCACGGCGGTTAAAACCACGTCAGATGGTCATCAAGACCATTAACCAACGTAGTGCTAAGACGCTTGCATACACTAAGAAAAGAAGAAAAAGAAACGAAAGAAAGCAAGAAAAGAAAAAGAAAAAGAGAGGAAGGAAAGCGAAAAAAATGTCGAATCGCGGTGAATTATTTGCCGCGCAAAGCAACAAAGACCCGGGTGGCGAACTAGCGCCAAATTACCATGATGTGGAGTCAATTCGCGCGCCGCGGCGATAGCGGCGGTGGTGAAACGCTAAAGCGCGTCTGCCGTTAGTGGTAGCGGTGGTCGTTGTGGTGGTGAGGGAGCGTGTAGGACCGTGCGAGTGTGAATGCACATGACAGTGACCAGAACCCGCGCCCGCGCCGCCCGACGCCGGGGACGGGACCTGCGTCGCACCGGCGGCGGGAGGCTTGATTGACGAAGTTAACGCCGGCTGCGCCGTGGTTGTGGGGTTATCATGTACGGATGTAGGGCTTGTGGTTGGTTCTGGTTCGTGTGCAGCTTTGGAGATCGTGGTCGTTGGTTTGAGCGCAGATTCGGAGCTTGTGGCTGTGGGTCCTTCGAGGGCAGACGACAAGGCAGAGCTGGAACTTGAGGCCGTCTGCGAACCTGCGCCAAAGCCAGAGCTAGAGCCGGAGCCAGAGCCAGAGCCGGAACCAGAACTCGAGCCGGAAGATTCAGCCTGGGACGAGGTCAAACCGGCGCCAGCTGGACCACCTTGCGAGGGTGGAGCAAAGATGTCGTTCTGGGCACCTAGAGACCATGCGCAGGGGCTGTCATCAGTCAAGAATCCTTGAAAGCATGCCAATGACTTGCCCTCGGTAAATCCTAGCTTTTGGTTGTACGCGGGGGACTTGGGGTGTCCCGAAAGATCGTTGCCAGACACCTCGACGTTGTTCCCATCAAGCTGGTTCCAGTATACCATTTGCTTCGCGCCTTTGGTGCACTTGGACATGTCATCCTCGCACCACACGGGCGGCTTGGCGACAGCCACCGGTGCTGTTGATGTTGCTCCGGTCACTTTGCATCGGAAGCCTTGGTGGTAGATGTTCGGTTGACCGCAACTAGGGTTGTTTGGTCAAACATCGAAGATGGAGTACATAGACTGGGACGCACCCATTTGGAACCCAGCCCCACTGTTTCAAGAGTAAGATTATCAGGAATATACTTTTTTTCTTTGGAACAGTCGAGTCGCTTACTGCACAGATGCAACCACCAGGAGGGCAAGCGGGGAGGGCGGAGGGGACAGAATAAGAAGTGAGGCGTTTCCAGGGAGTGCTAAACCTCAGAGTTGGCAAACTTCATGTAATCAGAGTTAAAGGAAACTCACTGATAACGAACACTGAAGACGACCAGATTTTCAGGCGTTACCTTGGAGAGATCCGACTTATAGAAGTTTGAATAATCACCAACTAAGGAGGAATCAATAAAAACACGCATACCTGATAAGAGATAGCGAACGCCGTTCCAGCCGCCATGGTCTCATTCTGTGCGTGGACTAAGAAAGAACATAGATGAGTGATACGAACATCGATCGTCCAAAAGCACACACTGTTCGGGTCTGTTATACAATTGGTACTCCCGCGCTAGAAAATTCAACGACATCAGATTCAGATTCATTTGGAAAGAATAGAATAAACAATCATACAAAGGCATCGTCGTGCTGTTGACCATCTACCCAGTCACTTACGTATCGACCATCGTACGAGAGAGTCGTCGTAGCGCGGTTGGCAGAAATCTCGACAATAAAATCCTGGCCAGCGGGACTTGGGAGAAAGTCAGATGAAGAATGCATGTGACATCATCTTTTTGGGATTCAACTTACAGTTCGAGGAATTTGCCTTCAGCAGGTGGAAACTGATCGCACTACATTCAGGGTCAATAGATGCCCCTGCAAAATGTTAACGATGACTTACTCCGTCGATGTGATGGACTTCCGGCAAAAAATATGAGATAAGAATAATCCTCCAGAGTGCGAAAAACTTACACCACCACGAACTCTTAGGGAGCATATACAACGGTGTGACAGGTGCACTGGCGTTCTCGTCGTCAGTAGCTTGAGGCCCCTGCAATATTAGTTAGCAATGTAACCTGCAGGGTATAGACAAAACCAACGAACGTTCCGACAGAACATGCCATCGTGCCATGCGGCCAAATGTGCATTCGTGAGCGCAGCCCAAAGTGTGAGGGTGAATGTGAATTTGAATGAGGAAAACATTGAAAAGAAAGAAGGATAGTGAGCAGAAAAGATAGTGGACACTTTCTTATAGGAAAGCAGAGCTCGATATACTGAAGGAGAATGGGAAAGGGGGGGAGTGGAGTGGGGGAAGAGGAACGGGCGGATGGAGTTCGTTATGGAAAGGTCAGAGGGATGGAGGTAAATATACACAAGCCAATGGGTGAAAAAGATAAACACCTCGGGTGAAAGAAATGAAGAGAACGTGGGTTGCCAGGCACCCTATTACGGGAATCATCAAATCCGAGTAGTTTATCTGACCTTGACGTTCGTCCACTTCCAAGTTTCCACCAGATTTTCATTCTGCCCCGAGCGGAAGTTACCTTGTGGATGGGTAATTCATTCTCTCGGAGCTTGATGAGATTACTTTTGGGATGGTTTCAACGAATTTGTGCATTCCGGGTAAAATTCAATAGGAGTCAGGAGCAATCAATCATCCGGCCAGTGTTGTGGCGGGACCATCTTACATGGATACGTACGCAGAATTTCTTTCTTCAATGTAGAACGTACCAGGACAACCTGATCTTCAGTAGGATCATACAATCATTCGAAGTTGGCGATGATACCGACGTAAGAGGCAATACTCCATACTTTTCATATTACAGGTATGTTTGGCATGCTTAGGATGTAGTTATCCGGGAGGAGACAGATGTACGGTGCTACATTGACATTCTGGAATCCGACGTCGGCTCGGCTTGCATGTTTCGTTGCCCCATAACTGTCAGCAGGTTCAAAAGTAATAAAAGAAACCTCGTCTGGGCGAAAGGTGTGGCAACAACATCATATTTCTGAGTCCGTCATCCGACGCGTCTGAAATTTGGATGGTGATCTCAGATTATTACCGTCGAACCTGAAGGAGGTGTGAAACAAAGTTGCGATGAAAGTACTTTCAGACGTAGCCCATTCACGGATAGCGGGTAAGGACCTTCCAAGAGTCAATCTCCAGGGCAACTTACAGAAGAATGCATATCATCAGGGTCATAAGCCGAAGTAGACAATTAATTATAACGAGAAGATGGAGTCGACAGATCGGTTATTACGAGAAGCTGGACGAAAGGCTAGTATAGCATACACGTGATAGGGTTTGAGCAGCCGAGGAGAGGATAAGCAACAGCAGAGGCGAGAACTTCACTGGCAATCAGTGAGATATCTATGCCAGGAGAACATGTTGTGGTGATTATATGAAATTAATAGCATTGTCATGGCGATTTGTATCAGAAAAGGAAAGAAAAATGGATCCCACATCATGATGGCACTATTTGGATAAGATAAGATCTATCCAAATGACCCTGTGTGTTACTATGTTACTATTGAGATATCTACCTATGTTCCTACCAGTGATTTATGCAAAGATATAACTGTCTGTACCAGTCATTGGTTTATGCTGCTACTCAGTGGAGAGGAAACTGAAGTGATCATCAATGCTGAAGCATATAATTGAGGCTGGTCCAAGTCCTCCGTTGATTTCGTCTCAATACAACCTGAATCCACATTTGTCTATAATGACACCATAAAAGATGTACAGGTATTAAAAAAATGCAATAAGTTCAATACCAGAAGACTTCATCCGAGTGAATAACGTCGACGTTAGAAGTTCAAAATCCCTAGAGTCAAAGTGTGAAGAATTGTGTCCGCTGAGGCCCTCATAGATATTGACTTCCACGTATTGACCAATTCTTTCTTCTGTTCTTGTATAGATCAAGCATTAATGTTTTTTTCCTTCGACCACACCATCCCTTCGAAATACTAAAACTAGGTCTCCCAAAGCAAGCATTTCAGATTTAATGTGGAAACCTCGGTCCTGGGATTTTTCAGGTTATCGTTGGCATCATCAGATGTGTTCATGTTCTAATCCAGGAAACCAGTTGAGTACTGTAGAAAGTTTATCGCGGCCTGTAAAGGAAAGCCAAATGTGGAGGTGCTGTGTGATAATCGACTAAACTTTGGAAACTTTCCGCAGTCATATAAAATCGCCATATCTATGTTTTCGTTGCATTTTGATGAGGATTAACTATTATTGTTGCCTAATCGACCATCGCCAGCCGAGAATAGGCGGTGATTGAAATTCTACAAATCATTTTTGAAACGTAGGCAGACTTTTCTGATCACACCAATCCCACCAGTCTTAGGAAAGCTGTGAGCTTCCGACATGCACCAAGAAAGGATGTTCATTCTGATTACATCGACTCTTCGAAGGACACAGAACACAGGGGTATGATGCAATCGGGCCGCGCGCTTGGGGCTGACATCCATAAGAAGGGAGAATTCCCATTATGTCTATAGTAGGAGCAACTAAATCAATCTATCGTAGCTGTGAAAAAGAAGCTAGCTCAACGTCACTTGAGCATTAATACCATCAGTGTCCAGGGATCTTGAAGAGAGTCGTGAATGTGGAGAAAACAGAAGGTGTGTTTCGATTGATTTACCCCTCAATCAACTGGTATTATATTTAGTAGATGACATTGATCTTCAGGATTTTCTATGGTACTAGACACAAAGAAAAAGATTATCGAACGAAATGATGTCATGATCGAAGCACTCAGGCTATTAGTGATGAGAATTTTGAATACGATAGAAAGCTGGGAGAAGTAGATGAATCGTCAGGCATGAGGTCACCGATGGAGCCCAGATATCTACTCATCGGGTTTTACATATATGTAGTTAAACATATGAATATCGCTATACCAGGGCTGTACATGTGTATGTTCGTACAAATCTAATATCGAAGGTCCGGGTTTCACAGCATACGTGGGATGATAACATGTGTGAGGTGAGCCGGCGGTAAATCGCCTCATTACTATCATAAGGTATATCGGAGGTCTGAACGTTTGAGGACTTTGAGATTGCATGTAGAAGGCACGATCCATATGCCTTGCTTCCTGCCTGCATCTGCGATGGTGATGGATGACGAGGTCTCCGTGGGTATACATGACTTTCTTTTTCAATACATGACTTTCAATATCAGACTGCGACCCAAGAAGACTACCTATGTAAATCGTACGGATCTTGAATTGCGAAGCTTGATCGCCGATAAGGACGTGCTGATAAGTCATAGGCCCAGAAAGGAGGGCCCGCTCGATTGGGGCCCACAATTAACTTGGTACCAGGCTCGCAGATGCTGCATTGTGATCTAGTTGTTTGACCGGGGAATAACAAGATACTAGCTGTCATGAACGCAGGAGCATCACCTAAATATCTCCAAATGTCAGAGTCTGCAACTTGAGGGCGTGTATCTTTCAAGGGAAAGGCTCAGACTCAGAAGGGTGTGTTCGTTCCGGTTTAGTTGTTCTATACCCTTGCACAACTTCATCCTTTCAGTGAATTATATCGAATTGGATATTAACAACCAAGCTATGACGATTAATTGATATACAATACCGAGTATGAACCGCGTTTATCTATGCTCCAGGACTCAATTTGATTTATTTCGAATATCGAAACATTTTCATGAAATGGTAAATTGTTGAAAGGATCCTTGATATCTTTGAATTATTTTGGCAGCTCTGAACGAGGCGGGACGAGGCCAGGTGTGGCATAGAAAATGACGGCAAGTAGCTCCGGTAGGGCGAACAAGGGATACCATAAGCGCTCGTTCTCTTTCAAGACACCTGTGGTAGCCGTGGCAAACGCTTCGCGTACAAGGAGCAATACTGCAATGAGGCACAGAATGTATGCACCGTATTCGCCTCCCAGGGTCCTTGTTCCTGGGGTTCTAAACCCAAGCCTGCCTTTTGACCAAAAATTATCCACTGATCTCCAGATGCAGTAGACATATGGATCGATAGCTGCGTACCTTCAGCAAGAGTCAGCCGTACCGTTTGGACTCCCAATGCAACAGTCAAAATAAGAAATATGACGTTGCTGGCCATTCTATACACTTCGCCCTCCTGAGGGTTGCTACTGCTCGCTTTCGAAGAACCGACGACACCAAGGGCGACTGCCGCTAACATCACCACCCTAAATACTCTCCGATCGTGAGCCAAACGTAGGACACCACGTTGAGGCTGTACATCAAGTAGTAGCCAACTATTGAGTCAAGTCAGATACGACTCGTAACGATAGATCACTGGACGTTGACACGTACCGGTCAAGCACGAGCGTATAGGCTGAATATAAGAGAGCGAAAAATCCAACACCGAAAAAAACTAAGTCGGCGATATAGAGATTAAGGTTCTCTCCCGCAGACTCCGACCCTGCTAAAATGGCACGAATTATGAAGGCAGTGATCCGGACTAGATATACTTGGATCAAACGCGGGATAGAAATAATAGAATCTCGTTGCCTTACTTGAACAGAAAATTGACAAGACGACAAGCACATAATTTAGTCTACCGATAGACTGGCGTACGAACCATGCTAACAAGGGAATGTATGCTGCCGCAAAGACTACGGGGGCTGCTACAGATTCCACACCAATTATGTTCGCGAAGTTGGTCTTCTCCGAGTCGACTGTCATGGCAAGCGTAGAGATCGAGGGACCTAAAATGATTGATGATGATCTAAAATAGTGATTCTCAGAATATATAATGCGCCATTGCATAACAGACGCAATTTAGCGACAGAAGAACAGCAAAACAGCGTGTGTTCATCGGAATATGCTGCGGAGAAGCACAAGAACAAGCTATATTCAGGCGATCGTGAGCAGGCTTCCCTCTGACCGTTCGATATTTAGCTGATGCAGTGTTTAACCGTCCGATCCTAGGTGAGAATTTGTTCAGTCTGGTTCTCATGCCGTTGTGCCGTTAGAAGATTGAGCGCTCTTGAAATGACAACGGACAGCTTTCCGTAGTCACACTATATAGTTCTTTGTATGGAGGAACAGGCTCTGATCGGACGTCCATGTGGCGGTGTACAGAGCGATGTGAGAAAGCACATGGTAATGATAATGTTGAGGAATTAGCTAAGCACTGATTCAACCGCTTGACTTGCCGTGAAGTCGAGAAACTCAAATGAAGATTGGTCATAGCAAGAAATCAGGGACATGGGACGCAAATTCAAGTGGTGATCCAGACGGCCAGAAGAAGCAGTGTACAGGGATGGGCGGTGCATCGGAACAGGTGCTAACCTTGGAGATACTCTGATATATCACCCCTTTTTTCAGTGGCAAGTCTAGACAGAAGAACATTGTGCTTAGTATTACATAGGTATGAACGACTGCGCTCCGTATTACATACATTTGGTCGCGTACCTAATATAATGCAGACATCTCCCCTTTCGAATGCTGTGAGATATGCCACGAGCACTGTTTTCATGGATACTATCGTCAATGGATGGGTTCGTCACCATCATGGGTTCGAGATGTCCCATGTGACTGTGACAGAAATTGAAAGCCCGCTGGGCAATAATGGACGACCGCGATGACGCGTGGTAACAAATGTACGATCACTTTTTTTCCATTATTCGACAGGCCGTCGCTCGGCCAGCTTGACAAGTCCCTCAGTCTTGACTGCGGCATGTGGAAGGAGTTCCCCTCCCTCCCTCATTTTTTTTTTAGAAAAAAAAACAGGTTATTTGGTATTTTTAAGGCTATACTCCCGCCAAACATGAATTTTGAGGCCCAGATTCCGACGAGATCCATGGATTTTGGCAAATGTGTGAACCTCTGAGCATCAAGAACCTATGATTGACGATAGTATGATCCCTCACTCAAGATCACTCAAGATGATACGCCGCTCTGCTTTGGCCGCTCCCTTGCCCGTTCCCTGGCCTGTCTACTCCGTGCTGCACTCTACCAATGGATCGAGAGGACACACACCAATGGAATCCCAAACCTGACCATTGATATTTATCCGATGTGCGAATATGCGAGTTACATTTATTCAACGCACGAAGCTTTTCTATGGTGGAAGAAAAAGTGCTATCTATTATAACTCATTGTCGATTAAATTCCTATATGGAGCACCCGTGGAGCAGTGGATCATTGGGACTTTCGACAGCGATAGAGGCCTGGTTCAATTTATACAAGGCGAGTAAAATTGGTCGCATGTATATGTCCTGCTGAGTCCGGAACAAATGTTAGTGGGTGGTGGGAATCAAGTATTCATGATTGCGGAAGGCTATGGTCCTGGTGGAATAACCTTGCGTAGATTGATTGACTCAACAATGAAGTCAACGAGCATAGCGTACGCCAAGAGTGCACAGAAATGTACGATTTTGGGGAATGTCCTCGAGATGACAATCGGTATTCCGACACCAAGAAGAATTGATTATAACATCTCAGCCAGGTGTGATTTCAAGATCACAAGTCAGGGAAGAACGAGGATAGAGAGTCGAAAAAGTCGCGACGTGTCTCATTGAGCAACGTGTCCCATCTCATGTTGCAGTGTTGGCACACCGCATCCTCGACTACGTCGCTTGTCCCTCTCTCTTGTTTGTGGCTTCGCATAATCCGCAGCGTCGTCAAAACGTCCATGCTACGCATTATTGAGCGGTGCAGAACCACGACGCGCCAATAGATATAAGGTTGACAACCTCCCTCTGCTTTACACTGCCACGTGTCAAGGGCCAGTGATTCCAGGCGATCGGAGATCCACCGCAGCATCCGCTCGCGGCCTACTGCTACTTTCTCGCGGTCCGCTGGGGATAATAGGTATCCACGCACGCCCCGTGCATGGCGTGGAGCTTGGTTATGCTGACCATACGTCGCATTGACTGGGAGACGGGAAAGATGATAAAAGGCAAGTGTCAATATCTGGGGTTCGAACTTCCGTGCAAGCCGGATGACAGAGGCAGGCTCTGGGGCGACGTCGTCCATAGTCAAGCCAGGGGAAGACTTCAGACGACGTGAATACAAGCTTTCGCGTTCATCCCATGCTTGTAACGTCTGGGGCCAGTCCTCGCGGATGTAGGAAAGAATGGTCTCCTTCAGAGGGTCAATAGAAAATCGGTCAGCAAGCCTCAATGCCCCGTACATCTTAAAGGCTATGTCAGGGTCTCCTCTTTGAATTGGGGCTGCGCTAAATTCACAACTTGTCAGCTCCGTTTCAGATAATTGTCTCTCGACTTATCACGGTAGATGCGCACTTACAATGGCTCGTAGAGAAATTTTAGAAATATGTTCAGGTCGCGGGGATCTTCCTGAAACTCAACAAGCGGGACACCATCATAGATTTCTCGTTCTGATGGTGATGAATCCGGAAAGATGTGGTCACTCAGTGCTTTTGAGTGTTTTGTGAGGATGGACTGATGGACGCGGAAGTACGTGTGGTTGCCTGCATGGTCTCGTGTAAGGATTACAAGGTTTCCATCAGAGAAATAGAGGTCTGGATCGTTTGTAATATTGATACAGATGTCATACGAGTCCACAGACATTTTTCTGAGTGAGCTGTAACGGCAAGTTCAGCTGGCATGGTCAAGCCGCAGTGCATCCACGTCATTGATCGATCAAATTGACACGTGCACTTGGTTTACCAAAAACAGCAATAATTTAATGACCTCCACGACGTACTATGGAACCAACATCTGACTATCAAGGTCTTTAGTGGCTTTCCTATATCTGTGCCCATTTTTGATGCGTCTTGTTTACGTTCAGTGGAGCTTGACTTTGGAAGAATCAGGGATCCAGCCAGCTCCCAAGGGTCCCCAGAAAATCTCTCGTGAGGCCACTGTTGTTCTCCAGCGACTTGCTCCCTTTTTTTACTGCCATGGTCCATGAGCCCAAAGAATATCATTATGTCTGATCTCAGTATTGTATTGTTCTATTGCGTGAATCTCGTCAACTTAGAAATTGCCGCCAGATGATGATGCCTTACTATACACGTATAACCACAATTCTGAACAAGTCGATAGCCTGTGTCGCCTATGAGTTGGCCGAGAGAAGGATGTTGTCTGTAAAGACTATCAAGGTTCTTCAAGCGCGGAACGGAACGCAACTATCTATCTTTTGGCTTACGTGGGCCTATTGACCTCCCCGGGCTTCGTCATCTCAAGGTTGAAGTTCACGGACGTGGCGCCATCTTTCAAACTGCCTCACTGTACCGAGCCTATGCTCACTTGAGGCCGATGACTCTGTCAGCGACCGGCAGTATCATCTCACTACTTCAAGGCTCGCAGCTACCTCTCACCTTCCTATGTCTCTTCTACTCCCAAATGACGAAAGTCGCAACCCTAAAACTCATCCCCTCCCGCTCACCGAGCTCTATCAACTGTACCCACATCATACGGGCACTGACAATCACGCCAGAGACCTATCATACATTCAATTTCCGTAAACTTGCTTGTTTTGCCGGAATGTGCTGTAGCAAATGGGCACATGGCCGTGATCCTAATGTCTCGTCTATGTAATTCGACGTTGAAGGGTCGGAATATGAGTCTGCCACCTGCGATAAAACGAAGCAAAAAATGCGAAAGATGTATTAGGAACTGTCTCTCGGCAAGAAATCGACGAGTTGCTGAAGAATGGGGGTTGCTCATTTGTGGATTTCCTTCATCAACAGTCAACGTATCACTTTTCTTTGAGAAGATAAATAACGGCCGTGTGGCGAAATGGCATCGCGTCTGACTACGAATTCCTTTGAATTTAAATCAGGAGATTGCAGGTTCGACCCCTGTCTCGGTCATTCAACGATGGCTGGTATTTATACTTTTTCCAGTTCTACACATTCTCATCAAATGAACTTTCCGCTGTCCGATACGAAGCGCAAGAATTATCGGACAGTAAAAGAAAGTATGTTTATCCAAACCAAATCTGTCAAACGTTTGTTCTATCATCTATGTCCTCTATGCTTGACTACAGTATGGAGCGTGGGTTACCTTCAGCGTTATTACAATACGACCACCTGAGCACGATACTGTATGATCGTGGACTGCATCATCCCATTTCAAGTCCACCGACTGTTACAGATATATCAATAGGAAAAGGTGATATGTCAGAAGCATTTGTGATTAGAGGTACAGCCGCACGCCCCCGTTCCGTTGATGTATGAGTAAGCATCATATATACAGCCTGCGATAACGTGTCTGCGAGTTTTGCATTAAAAGCTCGATCTATAATCAATTATCAAATTGTCATGTTCCGAAATCGAGCTAAACTCCTCACCTCCTGGTGACTGCCGCAGTTCAGCGTTTATAATCCTAAGCATATGGTGAGAGGGATGTGTCTAAATTCCCTTGCAGCGTACGCACCACTGTTCCCAAGGCACAACCTCTTCTCCCATATATACCGGGATCCATGATTTCTTTGGGCGCTTGACTGAAAACGTAACTTTTATCTATAAGAAGTGAGCACTACGCGAAGTACAACGCGATAGTGACGGACTTGGCCACGTTTGCTTGCACCTCCTTCGATCCCTCTCCAGAACGCATCGACTTTATCGTTCACGAGCTGCTCTATCTCTGGATCCGAGACGCCAGGCTGAGAGACCTTTGTATCGTGTCTTTCGCAAATCGAATGGACAGCGCACCATGGTCACGTCCAGAACCTCGAATGTTTGCGGCTTAATGGTCCCAAATACCCGGTGGAATAGGATGGAATGTAACATGCCTCTTAAGACATCTTTTGTTGTAAGTCGGTCCAAAACCTAAGATACGCATTGCCACAGTTAGGCAGACTCGCAATTCATTCCAAGCTTATGCACCAAATCGATCGTTATTGTCTGAAAAGAGGCATTTCCTGTAGCCATGCACGCGACTTAGTTTTGAAGAGGAGAATTGTCGAGTCGAGAATCGAAGCCGTGTGAATTTGTGATAAGGTTGATCTAACACGTTACTGTCAGCCACTTAGTCGTTCACCACTTTCAAGAAAGGAAGGCTGTAACGCCGACATCCTTATGTTCCAGAGCGATGGTCGCCAGCTCAGCACATCTACGATTTTATGACACATTTGAGTGCATTGATAATCATTAGTCCGTGCCCTGCCGGTCAGTTGTGGTTGAAGTAGCTGAGGCAAGATTTAAGAATGTACCTCTGCACTATCCCCTAAGTATTTTTATGCGTTTGGGTTCAACATACATCGTTCGTAACCATCGACAAAAACACAAAGAAGCGGATCGTCAGTTTACAGATTGTTGCGAAATCAATGTATTAAATCAATGGCGGCAAGGGACACGCGGACATGCCGAAGACGGCCGATCTGTCAAACTCTTTTAATCCACCACCATAACGCTACTCGCAATTGACAATGGCTTCAGTCAAGATAGCCACACTTATCATCCGTGTAGGATATCCTTAAAACATATACTGTGCCTCAAGTTGATGCTGATTGTTGCACAGACTATTGCGAAACCCATCAGTTCACAGCTCAAAGCCCAAGCAAAACAGTATGGTCGTTCATCGAAAACATACTTTTTCTAATCCTTACCATAAAAGTGATACAGACACGAGACGTTCCGTAACTTCTGCGTGAACCTTGCACAACGATTATACCGTACAGAGACAAAGCTGCGTACTAATATCATGGGCGAACCCGCGAAGCACATCAGGCCCCTCTCGGAAACACGGTGTAGTATCCGTCTATCAATTCAAATCAAGAATCTCTGTTGAACTTGTTCCTTGTCAAGTGCGATAGAAAACGGCGCCAACGCGCTCGCGGAAGGTTTCCTCTTCACCGTAGCTGCCGCCCTAATCATAGGGGAATCATGGCGGTCCTCACAGAAGCAGTCTAAACGGCGCGACGACATCGACGATCAACTCGACTCATTGGGGACTCAAGTGACGGAACTCACAACACGTGTCAAAGAAATTGAAACACGGTGGGAGGATGAAATGCGGTATGAGAAGCAAAGGTGCCGTGTGTCGCGTGCGTATTTGAGAGACATGATGTCTAACAATCATTTGCTGCAACAGAAACGACGAACTCTCACGAGTTCTGGAGAGAATCGTAGAAATTGGACTGCGCGGTGGTTGGGCCGAGTTCGAGGGAACACCGCTACAAATACCTCGTATCCAGTTGAACCCAACGCATTCCGACAACTCGTCGCCGCATACCCCAGTAGACGCACCAGATACCACAAACTCCTCAAAAGCAGACTCTTCATCTACTTCATCTGTTTCATCATTGTAGAAACATCCAATTGGAATTTAAAGTTTTACTCAATAGCAGACTGAAAATGTATGTATGTCGTTTTTCTTTATCAAGTACACTACAGTACAAGGATATATATACATCATGGAACAAAGGGAGAATATAGGTACGTGCCGGATTAGACTAGTAACCACACGAGTGTAGTTAGTCGTATAAATACAGATACAGGATGCAATACCAGGTTAAAGTAGTAAAAAAAGAGAGAAGAGAACAGACCGGGGATCGTCACATAATGCAACATGGGTCATCGCAGAGTCGTTCACACCAAGTCCTCTTCCTTTGCATCCCTCTGGCTACTCGAGCAGGCTTGATCACACCCGCTTTTCGCCTGATCTCGATCGAATACTGCGTCTCCCCCTCCCCTGCCTTCGGAACATCGTACCACCACCTTAACGTCTGTCCCTCTACCTCCCACCGTCCCCCACTCACTTTCACTGACACATCCACGAGCCGCTGCTTCTCCATGTAGCTAACCTCCTTATAGCTAACATCCTGATCCCTAGTGAGTGTGTCCACGCCAGATGAGACAGACGCAGGGAGATCAACAGACGAAGGCCATCGCGACCCTACCGCACTACTCCTCCCACTCGACACTGCAAACCCGGTCACCTCCCCGCTGTCACTTGGTCTTAACCTTGTTTCACCCTTGCATGTACGTGGCTGCACAATAACCTCCGAACCAAAGTGCACTAGCGGCACAAAAATCTCCGTCGCCTTCTTCATCGGTTTTTCGTCTTCGTCTTCGTTACTATCCATCTCATTCAAAACCACTGCATCCTCCTCACACACACGCACAACAAATTTGAAACACGCCTTTGTGATATCAAAACTCATTTCCTGAGGCGTTCCGATAACCTTCGTCGGCCACGGACGACAAAACGCTCGAATCGCCCTCGCGCCAGACGTGAGGAACCCATACGGATCCGCGGCCCAATCTTCCAAGCATGGCTGCCTCTGCGGTGTTCGATATTTCTCTGGGCCATTCATTGACCGGAGTGCAACGAGATTAAGTGAGGACGCGACGTTGACATCGACAACTGTCACACTTGAATGCTCGGACTGGCACGATGGTGCATGTTTGTTGACAATGCTCATCTTGCTATGGTTGCGCAGGAGCATTGCTCGACTCCCACCCTTGGCGTAGTCGTATAGCACCGAAGGATCATCATCGCCATCGAGAGTCGCTTCTTGACGCGCCTCATCTTCCTCTGGAAGATCATCCGCACTCCAAAGACTGAGATCCTCCATGTTCCATCCATCACCCCAATCATGCGTGCTGTGCGCACAATATGTCCATACCGTCCAATTTAACCCGTTTGACCCGTCCGCTCCATTCAGACTGGCGTCCAGCGCCTTCTCCTGGCGTGAGTAATCGCCTTTATACCGCCCTTTATCCGTCCATCCATACGATCGCTTTTTATCCATATCGAATGGTGTCCCAATCTCACCGATGATGGTAGGGTACGTTCCGAGGATCGCAGCGTCGTCCTTGAGCATACCCAACTGCTCTTGGAGCGACTTGCGAATCGCGCTCTCCCCAATCTTCACTGCTTGCAGTGTGCTTGAGTATCGTCCACGTAAAAGTCCTAAAGCGTCCGCGTTGAACCAGTTCCAGTGTCGTGTAATAAGTGTGAGGCCATCATAATAGTGCGGCGAGTAGGCAGCGCGTCCTTTAAGCACTTCATCTTCATCTAACTTCGGTGGTGGCGCGAACACCGGTGGCTGCACGAACAGTATCGCCTCTGGATGCGAGCGTCGTATCCGCGAGGCAAAACGCAGGAAGTGTGGCCGCCAGTAATCAGATATAAACTCCACAGGCTCGCCAGTGGAGGGAACGTAACGGAAGTAATCTTCCCGTAGTATGAAACCCGTTTCTATATCCCACACGCCGTGCTGTGCCCAAAGACACGACCCGAGTTTCCACTGGGTGACATCGCGCTTCCAACCCCAACGTTCGTGGAAACCATCGTCTGTCTCTATTGACGCCTCTGCCCATATTTTAATGCCTTTTGGGTCAATAGTTACTGAGCCGTCGCGTGAGGGCCCGAACGAGCCAAACGACCAGTTCTCAACAGTCTGTGCTTGGCCCATGCCAAGCCGCATTGATTGTGCGGGTGTGGGATATGAGCCCTTTTTAAGTGTCGAACCCTGATGTTTAGGCGGTATAGATAGGCTATCCCACCCACATAAACCTTCAAAGGGCTCGTTAAGGCTATCCCAACCGATAACGCAATCATCTAGAAGGTCGCCTGCGTCGCGGATCCGGTCTGCAAGGACACCAAAGGCTTCGATGTAGTGCTCCTGCAAGTAGTCTTGGATATTTTTACCGTCAATGACGCAATGGGGCGCAAAATCGTGGCCTGCGAAGAAGAGAGTGAAGATGTTTTGGGAGAGCAAACGACCGTAATTGGTTGACCAGATCATGGCTGGAAGGGTGGCTGGGTCGGCTATGTGCGCTAGGGGGTATTCACAGTGGATAATTGCGGATTGGGTAGCTGTGAGATTTCGTGGATCGATTCCGCATGCCATGAGTGTCCAAAAAGGGGCACCTGAGCCTCCAGAGAAACGCGACCACTGTAAAAGACATTGTCAGGGTTGGCTATCAAAAATATCAAGAACTCCAAAACAACGATGGGAACTATGACAACAGGAGTCCTCGCCGCCACATCACACAGCGAGTGATAAAGGCAAACGAGATGAGGACTACAGGCAATAATGTTCATATGAGCAGGTCTCGCTATTCTACTTCAAGGAATAGGATATCACAACCGGGACAAAGTATCCAGGTTTGAGCCCAAAGTTCCTCAACTGAGGTCAGATATCAATTTGACTCACAACATCTTGGTGTGGATCCATATAAACCTTGAACCCGTACGCCTTGCATTTGCGCAAGACACGAATAGTATAATCTATAAATTCATAATCATACTTTCCCCTATAAAAACTCGAGTACATATTGTAAATAGTAGAAATAATCACTTACGGTCCTGCATGTTCAATAGCTTCCCAGGTGACAGGGAATCTGAGCATGTTGAAACCCCATCCCCGCAAACGAGCCAGATGGACATCCGCCGACCCATCATCGATGTTGAGGGGTTGGCCAATGAAGTTTTCGTGTCCAGCCTGCCCATTTTCCCAGAAGCTGTCCAGGATATACGAAGGTTGATCAATAGGGGCTTTCGAGGAGCCAGAAAGATTGACGCCGCGCAGCAGTAATGTACGACCAGAAGTGTCGACAAAGTTGCAAGCTGTCGTGTGAATGAAGGAGGAACAGGCCGGCTTGCCCGTGGCAGGTGAGGCCAGGGGTACTCTGGGCATCGTGGTAAACGATGAACCGCCCTTATAGAGATGAAAGGGAGACTAACGCAAACTGATTGGAACTGCCAGAGCGTCGTACGATTCCAAATTATTGTCCCTGAAGTCACGTTACCGCTTCCCGGACCGATATCCGGATCGAGGCGGTGCAGCCTCATGTCTGTCATGCGCGCCACCGAGTTTTCCAATTGAGATGAGGAAAAAAGTGACGTTGTTCGTTCGGTTTTCTTTCCCACTAATTTGACAATCCAAGTGTATACATTTATTACTTAGTCACTCTTATTTAGTATTACTGGAGTCCTTGAATGTTATCTTGACTCAAGATCTACAAGCACAATCGTGTAATGTTCAATGAAATATTGACTCTGACGGATGTAGAGCGGCCCGTAGTATAGTCGCATTTATAAAAGTTCGTGAATTGACAGACAACGGCTCGGACAGATGCGCATCAAAGACATCGTGACAAGGCGTTCAATACTAGACAAAGGACCGAGGGGGGTGCATCATTATATGAATGGGATACACCCACAAAACTCACGGTATCATTCCGCTTTGAGTATGTCTTGCACAGAATGATTCCCGCAGAAAGCCAAGACTTGGAAAGACACCTGTGCACTTCAGCAGCTGAGCCTGTCAGAAATTCTTATCTTACAGGAAGACAAGTCAGAAAATCCAGTCCATCGAAGGTGTCCTTCTGTTTCTCAAGAAAAAATAAAGAAAGAAGTAACGAAAATCTGAGTCTTTTACATGGACGGTTGTCAAAGGCGATGGGAGTATGAATTCATGTTCTTCTATAACGCTGGAAAACGAACGATATTGATTGATGTGTATGTACTATGCCATCCTGTGGCAAGAGAGCAGCAGGTCATTTAGTCCGGAAGTCGAATGTACTTCAATGTCTATTTGTGAAGAAGAGATAGAGAGGCTTGGATAGGCACAAACTGATGGAAGTCGTTCTTGGAACATGAATTCTTCGCACCATGGCAAAACATTTGCTAAGTTCAGTGCTAGGCTGTAATAGCCTCTGGTTCAAGAGACCATATAAAGAAGAGGGACCAAATCAGATAAAATATTTCCGGCAGCCTGTACATTGAATAGAAAGTATCGATAAGCTAACGAAAGTGTGCAATTCACAGTCACAGAGAAAGATGAACAAGAAATATGGCCCCCTTTTGCCCGAAGCTCGACCAGATATTGACGATCACTGCTGGTACTGGAAGGTGTTTCCGATGGAAAAAGTGTAAAAGAAGTATGTTATACCATTTCTACTGTACTGATTTCTAATGGAAAAAGTCAGTTTCCTTTGTTCAAAGACTTTTTCCATGAGAAATTGACACATTGGAAATGGTATGACATGTTTCTTTTATGCTTTTTCCAATGGAAATACCTTCCAGTGCCAGCGGTGGATGATGCATGTGGATGCAAAAATTTCACCATGTCATCTGACATTTCTTTATAATAATTCCCAGATATGTCGTGTCTAAGTACAGCCATTATTGTTAATCGATCACCGACTCCAGACGACCTTGCCCAGCTCCTAGTTGACATGAGTAAGATGCCGTCTAAGCCCCCCCAAGTCCCCCCCCTGCCCTTGATGTCTTCCCGACGACACGCTGGACCTTCCCAATGTTCAACCCTCCGTAGCGTCCCCTTGCCCCGCTCCAGGTAATTTTGCCGTGTCCTATTCACCTCAGAGACGTGTGCATGCACATGTCTTCAAGAAACCACCCATTCCCAAGCCTCCAGGTGCATCCATACAATGCACCATCATGCACAGCTTTACGTGCCATGAACCTACCAACCTACCGCCACCTCTCACGACGCGTTCAAATGCTCCATAGCACGCTGTCAGCCCCAAAACCTACCCTATCCTGTATCTGTCACCTCATCTTCCTTATTTGCTTCTGCTGTGTATTGGTTTCTGTTGTCATCTACTTCTGCATAATGAGATAATGTAATTTTTATTGGAAAGATGTAGAAACACGTGAACTATTTTGTCAGCATTCGTTGGAGAGGGGCAGGCGTTACTTAACGGCGGTATGGGTTTATCGAACAATATTGTCGTAATCAAGCGTCGCCGTAAGGTCATAGGAGGTGCAGCAGCCGTGTAGCTCTACGAAATTCCTAAGTCAAGTTCCTTTGTGACGTGAATATGCGGGGTCGACAAATCTGTTCCTTCTGAACCATGACCACTAAATTTACCTCAATTATTTGTGCTAGGTATACTTACTCTACGTACTTGTATTACATCTTTGATTTGACGTAACTTTTTCACAGTGTTGATTCTGCTCGTTAGTGCCCAAAAAATTTGAGGTATCGAATCCTTTTCAGTTGGGGAAGAGAGTCCTTTTCCTAACAACGCAACGGCAGCCTTGACATACTTGACATACAGACAGCCTCCTATCGCTCATCTGATTAGATTGCCGTTTCCAACCTCATCGCATGCGCAGCGGGTAATGCTGACAATCAACTATTGGTCTTCCTCAGCCTGTGACACTTGGCACCAAGGAAGGAGGCATGAATCGCATGACGAATCGTGCAACTTTCCCAGCGAGTCCTCCTTCCTATTCTCTTCACATCTTCACAATATACTGACAAATCGGCTGGAAAAGACCCGAAGCCAATTTGTTTGTTGAGATTCGATGCCTTTAGGGATTTTTGACAGCGGAAGTTCAGAGTAAGGTCACAGGACGAGAATGTTACGGTAAGACCTCGGCAACAGTCCTTGAACCATGCCCCTTCTAAAATATCCGTGGTCGCATGTTAGTCGGGAAAATTATGATTTAATTTGGACGGAAACTCTTCGGATACTGTACATTTTGACATGGAGCGCTTCCCACTGGCGCCAATCATGCGCTACCGCATTGATCGTCCTATAATGAGTAACGCTGTCGGCTTCCGTCGGTGGAGCTCTGCCAAGGCTTGGGATCACTGAATTACGCGTTGTCAAGAGTACCCCGGATTTTCCCCGCAACGCCAGCATCAGACCTTCGTATAAATGGTGGCCAGAAACTTGGGGATTCTTCAGTTTGACATACGAGGACTTGAAACACTACAGCCTTCACGATCACAATGTTTCCCAAAGCTGCTCTTACCGCACTTTCCTTCCTCGCCATCGCTGTCTCTGCCCAGCAGGTTGGCACACTGACAGCCGAGACTCATCCCAAACTTCCCTGGTACAAGTGCACTAAGGCTAACGGATGCGTTCAGCAGAGCAATGGTGCCGTTACCGTTGACGCCAACTGGCGCTGGACCCATTCCGCGGCATCTGGCAGCTCCACTAACTGCTACACCGGCAATACCTGGGACTCCACCCTCTGCCCCGACGATGTAACGTGCGCTTCAAACTGCGCTTTAGACGGTGCTGACTACTCCGGCACCTACGGTGTCACGACCAACGGCGATGCTTTGACTCTCAAATTCGTAACTCAGTCCGCTCAGAAGAACGTCGGCTCCCGTCTCTACCTCCTTAACTCCGATACCCAGTACGAGATGTTCAAGCTCGTCGGCCAGGAGTTCACCTTTGACGTTGACGTCTCCAACCTTCCGTGTGGTCTCAACGGCGCTCTTTACTTCTCGGAGATGGATGCAGACGGTGGTATGGCCAAGTTCCCCACCAATAAGGCTGGTGCTAAGTACGGAACTGGATATTGCGACTCTCAGTGCCCTCGCGATCTCAAGTTTATTGCTGGGCAGGTCTGTGATAGTCTCTTTGTTCACCGATAATCAGAACGCTTACTTGAATTCTACATAGGCCAACGTCGAAGGCTGGACTGGCTCCTCAAACGATGTCAACTCCGGCACTGGCAACCACGGTGCCTGCTGTAACGAAATGGATATCTGGGAGGCGAACTCAATCTCTGCTGCTGTTACCCCCCATCCTTGTGACGCCACTGGTCTCGAGATGTGCACGGGCACGGATTGTGGAACCGAAGGTCGCTATGACACTGTTTGTGATCCCGACGGTTGCGACTTTAACTCGTTCCGTATGGGCGACAAGACCTTTTACGGCCCCGGTCTCACCGTCGACACGACCAAGAAGTTCACTGTTGTAACTCAGTTTGTCTCCTCTGATGGAACTAACAGCGGAGACCTCATCGAAATTCGCCGGATCTATGTCCAGGATGGCGTCGTCATTCAGAACTCCAAGGTGAACATCCCTGGAATGGATGCCTACGACTCCATCACCGAAGATTTCTGCGATGCCCAGAAGTCTGCTTTCGGCGACCAGACTCAATTCCAGGCAAAGGGTGGTCTGACACGTATGGGCCAGGCTCTGAAGAACGGAATGGTGCTTGTTCTGAGCGTGTGGGATGACCATGCAGTCAACATGCTCTGGCTCGACTCGGACTACCCCACCGACGCAGACCCCTCTACACCTGGTATTGCTCGTGGTACCTGCTCCACCAGTTCCGGTACCCCCTCCGACGTCGAGAGTAACTCCCCCAACGCTTCCGTCACCTATTCTAACATCCGCTTTGGTGAGATTGGATCGACTTATACCAGTACCGTCACCGGCACCACTTCCGTTGGAAGCTCTGCAGGGTCTACCGCCACCTCGAGCGCCACCTCGAGCGCGCCTGCTTCGACTGCCACACAGGTAAAATGGGGTCAATGGTTAGTTCTTTTCTGCTCTATCTACTTGGAATCTGATTTATAAATACTTGTCAGCGCGGGTATTGGTTACACCGGTCCCACCGTGTGCACTGCCGGCACCACTTGCACTTATCAAAATGATTTCTACTCTCAGTGTCTGTAAATTTTTTCATGGTGGCTGCTTTTTGTGCCTTTAAAGACTTGGTTGACAACGATGTTTCTTCGGATTTGTAGAATAGTTTTAGTTTTAACCTGCATATTTCATGCGCTGAGTATGGAGAAGTCAACGAAACTTACTTTATTCACGTCTTCTTACAATCAAACAGAACTCAGACTTTAAGCCTACGAAAACTTTGAGTCACTCTTGGGTATAGTTGATGAAGACTTTTGTTCCGTCTAAGTTCAGTGCATAAGTTGAAACGTAAAAAATGGCACACCTGCAAGTTTACAACTTCGCGGTTCCCCGTTCCCTCAACGTAGATTTATATCATACTGCTCGCACTTACCGGTATTCAACTGCTACCTAGACTTTATAACTTTAGTGTCATAGTTTGTCGACACGCCTGTCTTTATATCGCATATCTTGTAAGATGCTTGTGTTGGAATCGCCTGAAAACCTCACGCGTAAGGATGGCCGTTGATGGCCAGCGTACGATTTCCTTTCTTTCCTTCTTTCCTTTGACACTTTAACATATCACACAATCACACCATTGTTTCATATACATATATATACGACACATACCCTCAGTCACTTATGGTGAGTAATTAGAGCATTACGAATACTACTTACAGTTACATCGTATCGCAATTAGGTTACCTACTATCATGTGTAGGGTTCTAATAGCTCGCTCGTAGCCATGCGAATGTCCCAATACCTTTTTTTTTACGTGCACGGGGCGCTTGGCGCTCATGTTGCACGGTGCTATCGACAGAAATTATGTAGTACAAGAGCCACTGAATTCCACATCCCCCCGCCTACGCGGAGAATGAATGGGCCGCCGCGTCCTAGCGTCATTAGTCAGTGCTCCCCTGTTAATCCCTGAGTGAGTACAGTCGCCCTGTTGTGGGTTGTTGTCGGCGAGGCAAGAGTGAGCTACGAATGCTTGCTGGGCAAGCGGGTGGTGAGGACGTGCAGGAGGCCGTGGTCCCACCTGGGCATCTATATCTAGAGGTTAGTGCAAGGTAGGTAAGAGAGGCAACATGCCGTTGTTGTACGAGAATGGTTAAGGTAGAGGTGGCCCAATACCTTTTAAGTCGCCGCCCAGGCTTTGGAAACATATCAAATTACCAATCTTGGTATCGCTTTTGGTCAAGAGTCTGGCACGGGCCGTATCGCCACTGCTTGGAATAGCTGCATTGGTCTCCGCAATCCTGGACAATCGATGCCATCGATTGTGCAGCATGTTTAAAAGACCAGGTGTTTAGAGATCATGTATCCTGTTATCTCCCCAAGTACCCCTATATCTTGCCATCGTCTCCATTCTGTTCCTTCCTAGTAGACGATGGATTTTCTCAAGAAACTTTCCATTAGCGATAACGACAACTCGACTGCGGGTTCTGTGCGAACTTCAGATCTTGCACATGGGCAAGACGGCCATGGTCATGGCCTTCTTCACAAGTTGAGCGATGCTCTGAAGGAGGATGTACAGTCTTCATCCTCTCACTCTCCACCCACACCACCGAAGGAAGATAATCTCCTCGATAAGCTCTCCAACGTACTTGGTCATTCCACGCCGCCACCCCCAGTTACAAAACATGACGGCTTACTTGGAAAGATTGGGGAGGTCGTTGGGCATGTGACTGAAGACAACGCACCGCAAAAGCCACACACACTCGAGGACAAGATCAACAACATGCTTGGGGGTGGAGCGAAAGGGGAGGCGAAGGAAGATGGGCTCGATAAAGGTGATGAACTCGAGAGCACGAAAAGATGTTTTACTGACGCCGGAGTATGCTAGCGATCGATTTCGTGCAGGAGCATTTGTTGAAGGAAGGACAGCAGAAGAATGAGTCGGCGATTGAGCAACTCAAGGATGAGCAGATTGCTAATGTTATACGAAACGGCTTTCAGAGTGCCACTGGGAAGGAGCTGCCTTCGCTGGATCTGTTTGGACATAAGAAGGAGTAGATCGAGATCTAACTCGCTCAAGGAAGATGACGCGAAAGAGGCCGTACATACTTTCACTTTGCCATGAGTGTCGTGTCATGATTTTCAATCTACTTCGTAATATGACCCTGATCCTGTGATTTCCTCATTATTCTTCGTCTGAAATATTCAAAGCACAATGGTTAAGGCTTCAGCTTCAGCCTGAACTGGCATCTGACTCTTTGTCGTTTTCATTAGTCCATGTGGCGACTTTCTCTTGTGTATTTTCCGCAAGGCGTCAGCTAATCTCTATCCGCTCGAAGGATGTATTGCCGTCTGCGATCCACTTTTTACTAGCTTTAATTCTGTTAATCAACCAATGTCTCTTGCTACAGTAGTGTTCAAGACAGAAACGCAGCTTTGCAGAGATCTCTGTCCAAAAAATTCTGAGCTCAATTGGATTTTACCATATGCCTTCCAGACGAGCTTTTGACCAGAATACTTATCTGGTCTTTATCTATGTAACGACTTAACAAAATGTACCGATCATAAAACTTTGTAGCCGGCTGTGAGTTTCTCGTGGCGGCATCGCATGTCAAATGTTACCTCTGAACGACTGATCGAAGTAATCTTCTCCGAGGCAGAGTCCGATAGGAAATGGGACCGGTATGAGCCGAGGTATTGGCTGGCGTCCTAGAGCGTTAGGAGAGATCCCCGGAACATCAGAAACAAGCGGAGCGAAAACTCCAAGGCCTTCTATCTCGCTAACAAGGCCAGTCCTAATTTTGGTGCCTCCTAAGCTGTTCGATACGACACCACGTCTTAGGAACCTCGAGCTTCAAAACTGTATATACCCGTAAGCTTCTCCATGATCTGGGGCTAATGCATTTTCATTATGAAACATGTCGCTGCCACAACAGGATGTCAGAGAATATCTTAGTTTATTTCCCTTCTGCAATCGGCTATCAATCCAAGGCTGCAGTTGTCTGGCGTGCAGCGACACAGCCTGATAGGCCATGTAATCAAAACGTCGTCCCCCTCTTGAGTCGTTTTGATGTATTTGGTGACAAGACCTGATAGAACTATACATGCTGCTGTCCTCCTTGGGATAGTCCAGGGTTATTCAGCAACCGTCCATGGAATCATCAAGGCGTTTTCACTATATGTAGATCGACACGTCACCGTGACTCGCAAATTCGAACTTCAGTCTGTAAATTCGGATGTGAACTTTTCGAACTGGTAAAGCAAGTTCCAATGATTAGTATAAGAGTATAAGAGATAAGCATGCCCTGGAGAGATGGAATCAAGGCCGAACTTTGATGGGAAGAAAAAGAGATATTATCAGAAAAGTCTGGTGTGTCTGGATCCAATGCCTTATGGTTGGTCTCATAGATTTTGGCGCTTCGTATCGCTGGAGTTTAATCACTGGGAGCCTGATCTTTGTGCTTACCTGGGAATCTCGCTCGGTATCGTTGTTGTAAAAATAATCAGGTGACATCAAAAAAATGATTATTGAACCGTCGTTGAGAACTCAACAGCGGATATGGGCATTACTGAGATGATGGTAGAGAACAACTCATTTGGTGTTCATCGTGGTCTATTTCAAGATCAAGAGACATAACACGGCGGGAGTTGATGTTGAAGAACAAAACAATGTCAGATAAGAGTGTGTGTGGATTTGTAGTCGGGCGCTGGGTGCGTACGGACATGAATTTGGACATCTGGTCTGGGATTGGTGACTTAGTTGAATCCCTAGTGAGTAGACTGAACTCCCCTTGTGAGTGTTTGATCCTGACCTCAGGCGAAATGTGGGGAAACAATGTTTGAGGCCTCGTATCTGGGAAGAGGTCGTGAAACTTTTCGAAGTGCGGGCATGTGATAGAAACGTGTGCGGAAAGGGGGAGTGAGAGGCATGAGAAGAGTTGGTGAATTTTGAAGGGGTATTTAGACGTGAGGTGGAGGTGGTGCAGGTTGGGGAGAGAGAGATGGCGGAGTACATGACCTTGGAGGGGTTCCGAACCTGTGGGTGTGGGTATGACGTGCTCGAGAAGAATCTCCTCCATACACGGCGAAGCACGAAGTACATCGAGAAGCTGTTCAATGGTCGGCGAGTATCCCGCAACGAGACCGCGTAGATGTAGGTTCGTCAATCCCGCACACATAGTCCATGGGACAGACACGCTCCATAAGGTGAGTCGACGGAGGGATGGAAGGTGCTTGGGGCCGGGTGTGCGGTCGAGGAGGAAGTTTGAAGCTACGGGAGGTACTTTGAGGGACAGTGTTGTCAGATTTGGGAGGGAAGTACAAAAAGAGAAGAGGTGTTCTATGTCCTGAGGAAAAAGAAGGACGTTTATTGCGGTTATGCGGTGTAAATGTGGAGCAAGCATGCTTTTGTTTTCAGTGAACTTCCAGTGCAATGAGCTGGATATTACGTGAACAGGAGCGTTCGCAGAACGCGCAAGGCACTCGGCCGCGAGACGACCGTTGCAAACATCAATATACGACCAGAGCCGGGGAGCATTGAGGGATATATAGCGCCATTTACGGCAAACTTGCGCCCATGCTAGGGGGTGGGGGTTTTTGTGGGGGAGAAAGAGCCAATGAATGCAGAGTACGAAGATGTTTTCTAGGATTTCAGGAGGAAGGATGGAGATAGGTATATGTTCGTTGAGTTGAGTGCGGATGGAGGAGAGAGCGGTTATTAGACGGGTTTCTTCAAGGAGGAGGGAGAGGTAAGAAGGATTCATTATACGTGATGGGGGGTTTCGAGGAAGTTATAAGGACTGGGCGAGACTTCGATTCTGGATGGGATGTTTGCCTTCGGACTTCAGTCAATACGAACGAGGCGTTTCATTTGCAGCAATTATCCTCGAGGCCGCGGGTAGAATGCGTGGTTCCAGTTATTAATAAAGATACTCTAATAACATTATCAATTATCGATATCTAGATGGTCAGTCGACTCAAAGTTGTGAGAAAACAAACTTTGATCAAGAATTCAATGCAGGAACAACAACCTTGTGTGAGTACCATCGATGCAACGTTGATGGTCTGTAGCAACGATCTGTAAAACGCCGTTGATGGCTCCTGTAAATTCTTCAAAGGTCGCAGCTGTTGGCGCCTCGTGACTCCACATTGCCCTAGCTTTCCCACAACTATCGTCAAAGAAGGTATCCCGTCAAGAAGGTATTCTCGAATGCGAAGTGATACTTCGCCGATCCGCACCCATTACAAAGTTACAGATCTAGATGTGGATAAAGTATGGTCGAGATTAAACAAGGAAAACGTTTGAGAAACATCAGAAGATATTTTGCAACCAATAACAGGATGTCGCAGAGCCTTGAGAGGGATCCGTCGGATTTGGAAAAGCTATGCTTGCAAATCGCCGTTTACCCCAAAATGAGCATCTCAAAAACCTTCTATCGGTTTTACCAAATAAGTTTCAGTATCTCCAGGTAGAATTGTAAATTCTCGTATTGTTCCATCTTCCGCCTGGTAACGTCTACCTCGTAAGGCGCCAAAGATAAGGAAACTCAAAGGTAAAACAATACAAGACCGCTGGGTACTTCATAATCCAAAGGCCAACAGTCCTCAAGCTGAAATGCAACATTCCTCCTCGTATAACAGGCGGATTATGGCGCAAGGTGCGTCAAAAGCCATGTTCCTCAGGGTCGAAAAGAATGATGCAGAGTCACAGATAAAGTGTTACCTGAACTCTCAAGGTCGTCATGGTGCAATTTTGATGTTTAAGTACGCTTGTAAAAGCATAAATTGAACTCAAAACAACATGGCCGGCCCTAGACAGATACACGTGACAAAACATGGCCAAATACGATAATGAAGAATTATCGAAATGTCGGCAGTGTTTGACCTTCATCTCCTCCTGAAGCATTAGCTTGCTTTCTGCACCCCGAGCCTTGGACTTTCTTCCCCCACTAGTCCATCTAGTAATTCCGTAATGGCATCCCAATACACTCAGCAGTACGCATGTAAGCATAATTTTTTTCCCTGATTTACGCGGCACGCGAGCGGCAGTATTTTGTTGAGGGTTTGAACGAAGGAAACTGCGTTGCAATTTGGAGAGCTGATGTTATGGGAAAAGTTGTATTTTTGGACCATCTTGATGGTTAACCTGTATCTATCGACTTGACTTTCGGGATTAACAAATGTTTGAACACAGTCCGTGCTCAAAAGTCGCTTGGCCTTGTCAACGGTTCACCCAACTACGTGCCTATTGAAGGTTTTGTTGGACCCGATGTACCCGCTCGCACCTTCCACTACAGTGCTGATGGTCGTCTTTTTGCTTATGCCTTGCCGACTCTGTATGTTTTCACTTACTCCAATTCATGTCATCTCATATTTTACAGGGTGCGGATTTTCCAGGCAGAGGGTGCTCAACTCCTTCTGGAGCTTCCTATTTCCAACGTTATTGAAATCCGCTTCTCTCCGCGCGGAACGTACCTCTCAACGTGGGAACGCCCCGGTATGCTGAACAACATCGTTTTCATGGACATTCAACTCAAATATGATACCAGTCAAACTTGAAGACGGTGCGCAGCACAAAAATCTCCGGATATTTTCCGCGAGCACTGGCGAGGAGCTCGTTGCTTTTTCGCAAAAGTCCCAGGAAGGCTGGGACGTTCAGTACACCATATCAGAGTCGCATGCCGTACGCCTTGTTTCGGGTGAGATCCAAGTGTATCGCCCTGCAGAATGGTCGAAGGGTATTGTCGATAAACTCAAGGTTGAGGGTGCGACCATGGTTTCGCTGAGTCCTGGTTTAAACCCTTCTGTGGCAATTTTTGTTGCCGAGAAAAAGGTGTGTAAATATGCTCTCTTTCTTCCTGTCCTGAATCGATCCTTTTTCATCAATCCTAGGGTGCACCGGCTACTATCAAGATCTATGGCCTCCTATCTCTCACCGGCATACCAACTTGCCAAAAGTCGTTCTACAAGGCTGATCGTGCTCAAGTCAAGTGGAATACGCTTGGAACGCAGGTCCTTGTGATGACCCAGACAGAAGTGGACAACACCAACAAGAGTTACTACGGGGAGACAGGCCTGTATCTTCTCAGTGCTGCGGGGAATTTTGATTGCCGTGTAACTCTTGATAAGGAAGGACCAATCCACGATTTTGCATGGGCACCTAACTCTAAAGAGTTTGGCGTCGTCTATGGCTGTACGTCTTACGTCCGGTTGCAAAACTAGCAAACTTACATTTTCCCAGACATGCCAGCCAAGAGTGTGATCTTTGATCAGCGTGTACGCGCCTTGCACGACTTCGGAGCCCACCCACACAACACCATCTCTTTCAACCCACAAGGTCGTCTTGTCCTCATTGCGGGCTTTGGTAATCTGGCTGGTAAAATTGACATCTTCGACCGCCGCACCCTCCGACAAGTTTGCACCATCGATGCTCCGAATACCTCGTATTGCGAATGGTCACCGGACGGACGTACCCTTCTCACCGCCACACTTTCTCCGCGACTCCGCGTTGACAACGGCGTCAAAATCTGGCACTGTACTGGTCCACTTTTGCACATCCAGCCTGGTGAGGAATGGTACCAAGTTGCGTGGCGTCCCACCCCTATCGATGCCGTACCGCAATTCGGACAACATCTACCCAACGCTCCCGCACCCGCAGCGAGCGTACGCGATCATGCGAGTGTCGCAAAGCCCACGCCAACGAAGCCCGCGGGTGCGTATCGCCCACCTGGTGCTCGTGGGCTCGCTACACCATCGATCTACAAGCGCGAGGACGAGGGTGGAGCCGCGAGGGTTCCTACGAATGGAACGTCGACGCCGCCAAGGGTTTATAATCGTTCGCCGCACCATCTTCCGCCGGGTACTGTGTCGGCGAATGGCAATGGATATGGAAATGGTAATGGACACCCTCACCAGGGACGCCGACAAGTGCCGGGCGCACCGTCGAATGCTGAGTCACCGGGACCGGAGGGTGAGAAGAAGGGTGGTGCGAGGAAGAGGAAGGGGAAGAAGGATGGCGCAGGTGGACAGGGTGGGGAGGACGGAGCAGACAGTCGACACCATAGCCGACAGGTCAGTGGAACGAGCACGCCGGTTGTGCAGCAGGATGTAATGCTGGAAGTTGGGACGCCGATGTCACCTTTGACGCCGGGCTTGGATAGTTCGACGCTCGATCCTACAGCGAAGAAGATAAGAAATTTGAACAAGAAGGTATGTGAAGTCATGCTCTTTCTGTGGTGGTTCTTATGAAAATTTTCGTCTTTGTAGCTCAAGGCAATTGAGGAGCTCAAGGAGAAGGCGAAGCGGGGGGAACGACTCGAAGCGACGCAGCTCAGGAAGATGGAGGGTGAAGCAGAGATTAGGGCTGAGCTCGCTGTCCTTGAATCTTCCTGAGCCTCGATATATTATGTATCGAGGTCACCCCTTTTTTCGTTGTCCCTGACTCACTTTTCGTCGTCTGGCTGTCGCTCTATCCCGTAATGCCCTTGTTATATCATACTAATTTAGAATGCGGGTTTGTTACTGGATGTCTACAGAAGCTTGCCACGCAAGTTCCATGCAAACTGAAAGGCTGTATCTGAGTCATGCGCTGTGGGAACAAAATTCCGACTTGCCTTCGTCCATCAAGAAAAAATAGTTTATGTCCAACTTGAATATCTCGGTGGTTGTATAAGTATCAATCATATTGTCAGTATCTCTTCTATTACATTCACTGGCAATGAGGACTCACTTCGTAGTTGAAAGTCATGCTCACCACATGGACCAATTTGGGAGTTGAACTTCCGAAGATTTGACAGCCAACCTCGCCACACCACATGCTTACTGGGCACGCCTTTCTACTGTGTCCTTTCACGCTCCGAATCGGGGTTCTAGATTTCTCCTCGCTCTGGATGACTTGTGAGCGGGCTTTCAAAATTTCAAATCTCAAGCTTCAGAGCTTTAAGTTCATGTACGTTGATGACCTAACCCCCTTTGTTGCCCCTTCAAATCCATCAGTCACCAGGATCCTTAATCCTAACGATCAGCTCATCCGTCCACCAAATTCAACACCATGTTCGGGAGTTGTAGAACAACGAGGAAGTCGCAACTCTAGCTGTTGCTATCTTTGCCGCTACACAAGCCGATATAGGCTGGGGATTCTCCATTTCGCCTGTCGTACCTCGTGGAGCCTTAACTGCAGGTGAGACAAAATTGTGAACATTGTCTCACGTTTGGAACTCGTGTAAGTGCTTCTAATAATCTGGTCTAATGCTGCTCATTCGATGAATCTTATTGCATCATTCTCAGTGCAAATCACTGCTGCATCTGATGCCATTCGTCCAACGCATATTTCACTGCGATTTACGACAGCCTGGGCAGTGTCTCATTAACGTGATCCATTGGTGTTTATCATAAAGCCATCCAGGTACGCTTCCCAACTATTCGCTAGGACATTTCAAATTTTAATTAGACTGCTTAAGGATCCAGTTTAGTGACTGCTTACTTAATCCAGCCAGCTTTATTTGTTCTCCATCCTGAGATTGATTTCCGGCGATAGCAATTTGTCATATGAGATCAGTTGACAGGGCATCGTTGCCAGTCCCACGTTGCTTCTAAATGGGCAAAGCCAGAAACCGAGCGAGAACTTGATCCAGTTGTACGATAAAGGGCCGAAAAACAAGATGGTGAACGACAAGAACGTGCGTTGGTCAGACGATCTCTACTTGCGGCTCACAAGCTGCTGACCAGGTGGACTTTCGTGCGATGTTATATTCTGGCTGCTCAAGGACCAATTGATATCGCTTGGAATCTGACGTTAAAATGAACTCACAACGTCCAGCCTTCAACTCAACCATGCAAGTATGGCAAGCGAGTCGTCCACCTTCAAATCCCTTTGAACATGTTGCTTCTTGGTGTGATTACCCTCGAATTTCGTCCCTTACAAACAACTCTCTGCGCCACCAAGATCTGCGATACCAGATGCGTTTGAAATGTTAAGGAGTAGATCGATTGGTAAGGCTGAAATTGAAATCTGTCTGTTCAGCTACGCAAAATCCAGACAACTTACTTAATGCTAAGTTCGAGTTTATTTTAGCCAGCGTGCAGATGCAGGTCAATGGATGGGCAGACTTTAATAACAAAAGGTCAAACTTTCAACGTCCCTTAACAACTGTGTTGGCTGTGTCTGATTACTCAGCCATTGCTTTACCTGATTACAACCACTATAATGCTTGTCAGGGCTGAGTTGTCTGCACCCACGTACGCCACGTCAGCAAATCTGCAGAAAGCTTATATCCGGTGCCCATTGCGGTAGGTGATTGCGGGTCCTTCGTCGAATCATGCAAGAGCCTGAAAAGAAAAAACCATTTTGAAAGATTTGCGCTCCTTTACAGCCTTGACTGAAGTGCCACCAATTAAGAATGGATGCTAATTACTTGCGCAAAGCTTGGCTGAACGGGTGGAGAGTTATGATTCTTTTCCTCAGCCACTGCCATGAAAAGAAGAAAAAAATTTACGTTCCGAAGAGTACCTGAAATTTCACTCAAATCGTCGACGTCTTTGTCAAGAGCATTCCTCAAACAACAAATGAAAGGTGGAAGCAATGCAAGCTGAAGACATGAGCACAACGCGGTTCAGCATGACTTTCCTCGCGTGCCTGACCTATCACACGAGTCCACATCCGAGTGAAACAGCCCCCATATGTATGAATTGGGCCGACCGCTCAATTTAGATAAGATGGAGCCAAGATGAATGGAGTATGAACCATATCAAGCATCGAAGCGGAGCCAAATGGAAAATCGAGAGATTTGTTCGATTCGATACCTTCTTGTTTATCCTTGTCGAACGTCCCTGCCTTGGAGGCCAGGGTCAAATCGAACCTAATCTCTTTTTCAGCGGGACAGATAGTCGTGCTGAAATCGCACTTTCTGAGAAGGGTTAAAACCTCACACTCACTTCATAGACAGTCCCCCCAATTTGCAACTCCTTCGATACTTCGTAGATGGATGACAATTCGGCCTGTCCCGTTTCTTCAGCACGCCAGTTACTCCCATATCCGATCTCCCGTCACCAAGCTGAACTTCATTGGGAAATGGCTCGCCGAAAGGTAGGAACCATCCTTTCTTATTTGATTCTATAGCTTATCGTAATATTCATCAGGTGCGAGCTCGCATTGCAGCTCTACCTAGTTCATCCTTCGAAAGGACCATGCTAGAAGAGGATGAGCGGTTTTACGCCACCTTCCCTCAGGCACGACAGGCCGCGATTAGTACGTGGATTGCACAGGAATTCCCTTATGCACCTTGGGCGCAACAATCTGCTACTTCTGAGGACATGCCAATGGATATGATCTTCGGTGATTTACCAAAGGCGACACCGACATCTGTCCCCCCCTCTGTGCCAGACTTCTCCACGTTCACTCTGGCTCATGCCCTCGCTCTCTCGCCCTCTTCTCACCTTGAGATTCCCGTGTACCATCCTCTGACTATTATTTACGACGCCTCGACTGACGTTACTGAACGGGATCTCGATACAAACTCTACGGATTACGTTTCTAGTGATCGTGTAGGTTCGACTCAGGGTTGTGACTCAAACCAGCAAAGCCCCGCTACAGATTTTGTACCAGTGCGTTCATTCTTTTGTACAAGCTTGTGTAATTTATTTTTAATCCTCCATTCATGTTCAGGAATCCTGCAGCATGCAAGAAATGCCCAAGCAAGAACCAGTCCTCTTGGCCCTCCAGGTTCTAGCCCCTGCTCGACGAACAAGGTCGAATCGGAACACGCGGAAAATTCACGCTTATCCGCCGCTTTATACACCCTCATCTTCGAAAAAGCAAGGAATTGTTTCACCTTCGATATTTTTCGCGACTCCTCCTGAGTCTAGGTCTGCCTGTGCCTCTGTACCTGCACAAGCGCAAGCCAAAAAATACACCGGTGATTGGAAGGCTGATGCTATCGCTGCCGCAGAATACCTACACACATCAGAGAGAAAAGATATCATTGAGAAACCACATGTTTCCGCCCTATCTTCCCCTTCTAAAAAACCTGATGCTGGCCTCTCTTCAAACCGCTCGCAGCCCCTTCCCAAGATACACCTTTCATCTCGCTCACGCCAACAATCAAACACGCCGGCTAAGCGGTTTGATGCAACACGAGCCTCGAGTGAGAGGCCGACCCCCACAGCGCCACGTAAGCGTGCCAAGCTTCTGAGGGACAAGGACGGCAAGCCGGTGATGGCTTGCTTGTTCTGCCGTGGAAGAAAGATCGCGTGTGGACCGCCACCGCAGGGGAGCGATGATCCTACATGCAAGTAAGTGTATTCCTGCTAAGTATCCTTTTGACAATGGCTTACGCTGCGCTGCCTATTGTAAGCCAATGCGCCCGTCGCGGTCTCGCATGCCAGTACCCTACTGAAAGCCGCCGTGGCCAGCGCAAGAAGAAATCGGACTTCATCAATGCCCAAGCGAATGATTTATCGACGCTGTTGGATTTATATCGCATTGCCACCTTGAAAGACGATGATCTCCATGATATGCCTGATGACTCAGATTCTGAATGGGGGGACAGCCGTGAACCCTAAATGATCCTCGACAAGTTAGTCTTTTGTTTCGTTGTATTGTCTTCTTTTCTTGGTCGTTTCTCTTGTGTTATCTCGATCATGTGCTAGCATATCTGATGTTGCTATCGAATCCTGTATTACAGTCTCGGATATTGGTTATACCACCGAACTAATGTTTTCGCTGTGGCCTTGCTGTTACCCACAAAGTATTATTGTGCATCAGTAGCGTAGTATGTATATAAAGAAGGCAACATATTACCAACCAATCTGTATATAAATGAAGCTGTACTGTGTTTTAGTCCGAAGTAATCTCCACTGTAGTAGACAACCAACGTGTAGTTTGGTGGAATAGCAGAGCAGCGGCACTTGGATTGAACAGGACCGCCAAGTGTTGTTATTGACCCGGCCTCCCAGTCAATGCAGGCCATTAGCGATAATAGACAATTGACTATTACGAACTTCTCTGAATCGATATACCAGCACGCCACATCAGTCGCAGGCTCTTAAGTTGATGAATGAGACAAGTGTACCTACAAAACAGGACGATGATTTTTTTGTGCAGGTTACCTACACACTGGTGCTTTCATGAAACAGTCATTGGGAAATTAGCGGTGTTTGGTTGTGGGTCCAAGTCCTGACACCCATCAGACAGGTGCCATGTAGACGGATGATTCAAGGAGACTCTAGAAGGCCTCTGTCAAGTCGGAGAAATTGCTGAGGATTAGCAAAAAAATCGCCTTCGCGTAAAATGGAAGTCGCGGTGACCTTCAATTGAAGTGGGAATTTATGTAAAACACATGGATCATGTGTTTCAGACGCATCAGAGCTCACATACGTGATTGGATGGAAGTCGATGCATTTATGAGAATGGACTATTGATACACGTTGATAGTATACTTGCGTGTAAGAGTTTGTCAGCGTGATGACTGAAAGTCTACAAACAGGAAGGCGCGGTGTTGTCTATGCAGGTTAAGCATCTACCAGGACGACATTTCCATCATCACATATGACCTTGAACCGTACTGGGGAAAGGTTAACAATTATATATAACCCTTCCGCAAGAGCACATACATATTGTGAAAGGAACTCCTTTTTCCTTGCGGATGCTAGTAAAGTAAAGTGTTCCAGCGCCTGACAAATCGTATTACAGATCAACCATCGACGAGCCTTGAGATCAACGGACCTTTGGAACCCTTGATTCGGAAGCTAACATCCACGTTCCCTTTCAGTTGGCTAATCTGGATGGAGCATGCTTGTCAATAAACTAAATTCTTGGGTGAATATCAAATTTACCTTGCCGTGGATCAAAGGATCACCGTTTAGCCACCACTCCGGCTGTGGCCTAATCGCTTCTCCCAAGACGTCCCTCAGCTTTTCATCGTCCCGGACAGATCTCATTATCTGCCGTACTATTGAACTTGATATCATTTCTTGATTTGTGACATATGTCATAAAAGCGGCCCAAGCTGCAACCCCAACGATAAGAGCGCCGACAACCGTGGGCCACTGCTTCTGTTAATTTGTCAATGAGCTGAGAAAGAAAATCGAAACTCGTTTGAGATACTTTGATACGTGGCAGTTCGCGCGTAGGTGGGTGTTTAGCATAGTACGGTTGTGGCCGAGAGGTTGCAGAGAAGGTCTCGACTAGGGGCTGGGGTCGCTGAGGTGGTTGTCGACGTAGATCCGAGTAGTTTCGTGTAGCGAAGACACAACAACGCGCAAGTTGTGGCGCAAATCGTTGCGACGCGGAGGCTTTAACCAGTAAAGACATAACTTGAGATGTTGCAACTTCGGAATTCGGACATGTGTGATCAGAAGTTCTCAGTCAAACATGTACAAACATGTATCCTCACTGTCTTCAACAACGAGGAACGCTGAAAGTCGTGGGACGATGACCACTTCTACCCAGCCTGATACTGTTATTCCCAATATGACTGCACCAGAGACTGAAGTTGCTCAAGCTAAGCTAG
>QLON01000698.1:0-53855 GCA_003313675.1 Termitomyces heimii
TCCCCAGCCTGTCCTAAGTCCCGGGAGATGATTGATCGGAGGTGGGAGAAGGATTTATCTGATAGGGCTGATAGGACGGCAATGGACTTCAGGAGGTCCTTTGTTATGTTTCCAGCATCAAACGCACAGTCAATCTTGTCAAAAATCGCGTCGACAGTCCTGGTGAGGGGTTTGGATGAAGAGCATTTCGTGGTGAGCGCCTCCTGCAGGAGACAAACTTGTTTCACAGGTGCGGCGCCGCCATGGCGTTCCTTCAGGTAGGTCCAGAGAGTGACGGGATCTTCTTCATCCACGCAGAGTTTCTGTTCAGAAGCGGATATCGCACGTTTCAAAAAAGAACTCGCGAGGCGTCTGTTTGAGGCCCATGCGCGGCCAGCGCGTGGCTCATATGTCTCGTGGGGGCGGGGAGGTGGATCGAACACATAATCCCAGAGCTGAACCATAGTAAGCTCCAGTTTCATTGCGTATGCCCAATCCGTGTATTTGCCGTCATCTTTATCTAAGATGTGGCCTGCCCATGATGATGTTATTTTTCCAACAGGTATCACGGTCGGGTTGGCCGAATTGTCGACCAGCTTCATTTCTGCAATCCGAGTCGCATTTAGTGGTGGGGGGGATGGTAGTGGTGGGGGGGATGGTTCAGAGTTCTCGGTTGACGGTGGCATGGCAGGAGTTTACAGGAGGAAGGTGAAGAACAAGAGATATCCCAGGTACGCGTCTATCCACGTCGATCAGGGGCAAAGATAATCGGATACTCAATCCGGCAAAGACAAGGTGAGCGATCGTAGCTCGCAGAGATCAAGTACAGGTTTGAATTCTTCAGAAATCAAAGCAACAACAGCCCATAACCTGTTATAAAATCAAACCTATACGACACGGTTACCAGTAAGTCCTCAGTCTCTGGTTAATTGACTGTATTAAGTTCATACCTATACGACACGGTTACCAGTAAGTCTATATGTATTGGTAAGTAGTTGTTCGGTCGTATGGTATGTGTCTTGACTCACCCTCAGTCTCTGGTTAATTGACTGAGGGTGTCTGTACCGTAATGTGCTATATAAATATGTTTTCCGTCCATTGTCTAAGGACAAAGAGGGGCCAAGCCCAAGTGTGGCCCTGGGTCCTTTGTACTTCACCGGCCTGTGCATTTCCGTGGCCCATGCTCACGGTGATCCCAATCCGGGATCACAACAGATCTTGCGCAAGATACGCAGTCCTCAAGCCTGGCTCTCGCGTCCTTATCCGTGCGGGACCCATCTTTCTATCATATGAAAGTGCTCACTCGACGTGATTGGTTCGCAAATAGATGAATTCGTCCTTCAACATGCGAATCGCACCAACAAAGAGTTTCCCTCTGGGTATACAGAGGCACCTGAGCCGTTGCTTCCCAACTACGGCGCGGGACGAATTAGGCAATACAATCTGGATATGTGGGTCGAGCACAACAGCAAGGAGCGGACACTCGAAGAATTCATTGACATTGGAAACCAAGCCAATCTTCAGTTCGTCAAACTTTGGCATGTAGGCGAGATGGGTGTGGTCGAATTCCAACCTGCATAGGCATATCATCATTGGGTGCCACATGTGAGATTAAGATTAAAATCGTGTTGTATTATAGCTGCTAGTCTCGTGTTTTATGTGTCGATCGTTTACAAGAGTATTTTTCTATCATCTTCGACCTGGAGAGATTGAGAATATACAAATTCATCAAGTTGTCCTGCCGAGGTCAAGAGTTGTGGGAAAGAGTGAGGAACTCCAGAAGAGCCGGAGTTGGCCGTGAAGGACAGTGAATATCGAGAACGGAAAGAGAAATTGGACGGTGAAACAGATGGTGGGGGCAAGCCTCACCTACAAGACGTGACTAGCCTTATATCAATGGACAACACCGGTACGCGTCTTAACTCGACGGTTAGGTGAGGAAGCTCCTGATTAACTTTGTCCTCAGTTCCCATCGCCGACACCTTCAGCACCTACATCGCAAGGATCATTAAGCCTTATCTCTACCGGAGAAGGTGAAGGTTCAACCTCCGTACGAGAAAGAAGACAAGGAAAGAGCGTCAACGATGCCGAACTCAAATCCAACGCGTACGTATCCGCCTTGTTCCTCTTTTCTCATACCTATCCAACTCACGACTGGCGATGACGATTAGTGGTATGTTAACAAGATGAATAATTTAGATTGTTTCAACACTAATAACTAATACAACACGAGAAAAGACAGGTCTAAAGGTATCGCGAGATAATCAGGCTCAGAGAGCGGACCTGCGGGCTGGCGGAACGGATATCGTCCTCAAGAGACGCCTTGGTATCAATCAGGAATCTTTTACCACCAGTCACCTTGCTCCCTCATAGCGTCGGCGACCTTGATGAATCCAGCAACGTTGGCACCAGCGAGGAGAGATGGGAGGACATTGTCTGTCATTTTCTCGCCAGACCATTTGGTACCAGCATTCAGACATTGGGAGTAAGCCTCAAACATAATTTTCTTGAGCTTGTCATCGACTTCCTTAGTGGTCCATGCAAGGCGCTGGCTGTTTTGAGCCATCTCGAGACCGGAAACAGCGACACCACCACAGTTGGAGGCCTCTTTTCGAACAAATGATATTCAGTATCTGGATGCTAAACTTGAAGAAAAAACGAGCTTACTTCCGGGGGCGTACCACACGCCCTTGCCGGCCTTGCGGGCATCCTCAAAGACTTCGATGGCCTCCTCGGTGCAACCCATGTTGGAACCCTCGGCAACGATGCGGACACCAGCAGCAACGAGAGCCTTGGCTTCTTCGCCGGAAACTTCATTCTGGGTCGCACCGGGAAGAGCGTGGTGGATGACAGGGAGGAGAGTCCAAGGGCGCTTGTCAGCGTGATAGACGAAGCGGTTTCCAGGCTGCTGGGATACCCACGACTCGAGAGTTCCGCCCTTGAGCTTGAGTTGTCCAATGCTAAGGATATCCGCTTTGGTGAAGCCCTGAGAGGCAATGAGGGAACCTTTGGAATCAGAGAGGGACTTGACGGTAGCGCCAAGCTCGATGACCTTGAGCGCAGTGAATTGAGAAACGTTACCAGATCCAGAGATGGCGACTATGGTGGAGGGGAGGTTCAAGGAAAACTTCGGACAGGACTTGGCGATCATCTGCGGATGCGGATATCATTATTCCCATGATCTTTCACAGAAGAAGGACGCAGACGTACGTGCTCAACGAAATAAATAAGACCGTACCCGGTAGCCTCAGGACGAATGAAAGAACCACCCCAGTCAAGACCCTTGCCTGTGAGCATGCCTACGAATTCATTCTTCAATTTCTTGTAAGCACCGAAGAGGAAGCCGATCTCCCGGGCACCAGTTCCGATATCACCAGCAGGCACGTCGGTGTCCTGCCCGATATGCCTGAAGAGCTCGGACATGAAAGCGGTGCAGAAACGCCTGATCTCAGCGTCAGATTTGCCCTTTGGGTCGAAATCGGAGCCACCCTTTCCACCGCCCATACTGAGTCCGGTAAGAGCATTTTTGAAGGTTTGCTCAAAACCAAGAAACTTGAGAATAGAAAGATTGACAGAAGGGTGAAGCCTGAGACCGCCTTTGTAGGGACCAAGAGCTGAGTTGTACTAATCATGAAAAGTTAGGCGATCAAATATCCCTGATCGGAACAAAAAAGTGCCGACCTGAACACGGAAGCCTCGGTTGACTTGTGGAACTCCCTTGTCGTCCTCCCAGACGACACGGAATTGGAGAACACGCTCTGGGACCTGGATGATGTCGAGGGCCTTTTGGTATTGAGGATTGGCAGCCAAGAAAGGTTGCAAGCTCTGGGTGAGCTCGTTCAATGCCTACAGGAGATAATCAGATCGAGAAAAGTGGACAACCGATATTATCAATTGTACCTGCTCGAATTCGGGTTCAACTGGGAGGACCATGGTGTAGAATGTGTGATGCTGGGGAACTGAAGATGGTGTGTAGGGCCTCGGGCTCTTGCTTTTAAGCCAATTGCTTATCACATTTTTTTCTTATCTAGGATGCGATTACAGAGATCGGCCGAGTGCTTCGGCTCGGTGGCCGTACTTCCGTTTAGTATAGAATTACTTTCTACGGTTTCTTGTTTCTCCGAGTAACCCTCGGCACTCAGTATCTCCTGACATTCGTGCATTGGCAGAAATGACTCGATATTGATAGACTCTCACATGCCTGCATTAGCCTTTGTAACTGTAGAATAGTGAAGGAAGACGTCAAGGAAGCGAGCTCTGGAGAAGAGCTCCATCTTATTGTCCTTGACGAGCGCTATCAAAACACCATGGCTACAACTGGGCTTTCAAGATGAAACCATCCATCTCAATACAATGATAAAAGCGAAAAGTTCATCTCACACTGCATGGGCAGCTGACCTCGGGGTCACAAGTAAAAACCACCTATACAGCGATGCTTGGAATCAGAAGATGATGGGAATGTTAAAGGTGCTTCTCTTCCCAAGTCTTTTCCAATAAAGGTGTAGCCTCTGTCAAGGAAAACTCTTCAAATTCAAATTGGAAATCAAGTCTTCGAGCCTCATGCTGAGCTGCGTAGCTCAATTTGTGTAACAAAATTTCAAAGCGACGAAGAACAAGCCTCATTGGCGAGTAGCATGATAAAAAAGAGTCTCAAGTTCTCGAAGCCTTGAGCCCATATGCAACTCCCAGGGATAGATACCTGGGTACCATGTCCAAACTCTCAGGAGGAATGGAGATGTGAATTCCAGACTACGCTTAGCACACAAATCTCGTGGAAGGGTAACCCGCGACGGCGGCCCGCAAAAGTAATTAAGAAGTTGGGACTCGGAATCCGTCGGCCGGGTAGCCAATGTTTCCGACGAGTTTCCGACGTCTCCCGACGCCGATCATCCCATCCCGCACCCTCAATCGTTCGGATCAAACGTTGAACTCGGTCACATATATAAGTTTTTGGTGGTGGTGGCGATTTTCTAACTGAAAAATGAGATTTCGTCGTGTTTCCATCGGGGACTCGACTTCAAGAATGCTGGTGTGGAATCGAAGCATGTTAGGCCAGATCAATGGGGTAAGAGAACAGCATTCAGTGTTGCCAGTAAGCGCGACACAAGGAAACACTGTTCGCGAGATCATTCCAGGCCTGATCAAGTCCGATGGTAGAAAACATGTGTAGAAAATATGAAGGAAATTTTATTATGACGTGTTTTTCTTTAATCTCGTCAGCCCTTCTCACGATTTCAATTGACTCGCTTCTGGAAACGCGTATTCAACTGTTCTATATCCACGACCGTGGAATAATTGCGTGGGACAAATGAGACACACAAGTCACCTGGAAAAAGACTAACAGTGCGATGGCGACTGCTGCAGAGTACAATAGAACACAAGCAAACAAGAGCAATCAGAGAAGTTGCAGGTACCGGGAAGAGTAAGGCATCCAGTCTCACGACTATTGTAGAGAAGAAGGTCATCTCCAAGTTGCATACTGAAGGACCAAAAAGCTATGGGACACGAAATGAGCCTCAGTGTTCGTGTCTTAAGACAGAGAAACAATTGAGGCGTAAAGGCAAATGCCGGTGAGTCGTGACGAACGAGAAGAAGCCAGACCCCTCTAGTTTAACAGATACGATCAAAGAACAGCATGTTCCTGGTTTCTGGTCGATTCCTCGAATGGGCTATGAGTCATGATGTATATCACTGTAAAATTACATGTCAAGAGCAATAATGTACCAAGCACTCTATGGTCTATCTACTCTCTCCCAGCCCTCAACTCCTTGTCCACAGCCAAGTGCCATGAGAAAATGTCTTCAACAGTTGTCTCTTTCTGCTTCCAAGGGCTCGTTTTATCGAATTTTCCTTGTGGTTGACTACGACTGTAGGTTCTCTTACCAAGGTAATGTTTGTTCTGTTCATGCCTCAGGACCACATCTGCCTCACGTCGTGCATAGCCTAGGTCTTTCGTCTAAGCTTCTCGAAATTATGATCATAGCTTTCGTTTGTCGTCCTTCACCTCTACTCAATTTTGTCTCGTTTATCCCTGTAAAACTGAGTGTCGACGTAGGAAAACTCCAGGCTTTTATAGAAACAATTTATATACTAAAGAAGTATCTCATACGGTGACCAGTCTGGATCGTCCAATCTATTAGAATGCTTGAACGTCGAGCGAGTGTAGGCGAAAATGTCTGCAATGTGTTGCTCATGTCGACTATACGCCACGAACGAAACCTCGGGTCATTGCAATCAGTCTACATGCAACGGATTCCAGTGCGCGATGTTGTAACCAACAAAATACTGCTGATTCTCATTTGAGCCTGCTCTCCAGGATCACCAACAAGAGAATGCAACGCCGTGTAGCATACATAGTGAAAATGAACTTCGATTCCGAATCCGCTGGATATAAAGAGAATAGAAAATGTATTTTACCAGCTATTGGCGCTTTCTCTAGAGTATGAGAGAAGGTCAAGACAATTACAGTATATTTTTACAAGCGCATGATCAACTGCTTAACACCTGACATCCAAAGACCGATATCATCCGTCACAGATCCTTTCGTGAGAAGGTCGACATGAATGGCCAAAGCAGCTGGACGATCATGAGCTTCCATAGCTAGAACAATTTTACATCAACAAAAACGCAGTGTAATCACGAAGATAATGATCACTCACCTCTAGTCAAGACAACCAGTTGGTCAACAACAGATCTAGAAAGCGTTTCACAATTGAGGGCATCAAATAGTGGATTGATACGACGCTCTAGGTCATCCACCAATCGTTTTTGTTGCGGCTAAGCGGATTATGTATGAGTCAACAACAGATAACTGGTCCTCAGAATCAGAGCACATACGGGCGTTCTCTGTTTCATGATATTCAACTGCTCAGAAATTACATTATACGCAGGCATGGCATAATCAGGGATATGCGACCGGTCACCAGGGGCTATACCAAATCGAACATTAGGTCTATTGCAATCTCCCACAAAATCAAGAATACATACGATACTTTGGCGGCGGCGGCCCAGCTTGCGGTCGCGGCGCATTTCTCGAGCTCGAAGGAGGGGGTGCCCCAGCAACACCGGGTTGGGGAGGGGGGACACTAGCACCCTGAGGCGGAAACTGAGGCGGTCCAGTCCTCTGCGCACCAGGTGGAGGTTCATAAGGTCCAGGCTGCGGGTGTGGCTGTGGCGGCGGTTGATGCGGATGTTGAGACGACGGACCAGGCCCATACGGTCCTGGTACTGGACCAGACGGGGGACGCGGGGCAAAGTTAGCCTGAGGATGATGGCCCGCCACGCCCTGAGGACGGACGTACGGCCCTGGAGGCGGGGTCTGACCAGAGATAGGTCCGCGACCGGAAAGAACGACGTTCGGACCTGGACCAAGAACGGGAGGTTGTGTAACACTTATAGGAACTTGAGGTGGAGACATCATCCGTTGAGGGGGAGGCGGAGCAGGCGCTGTTCTCGAGGCAGGTCTGCCAGGAGGAGGCGGCACATTTGCCCTTTGTCCTGCAGGAGGCGGGGGCGGGACCTGGTTCGGCACGCTACCTGGCCGGGGTGGCGGGAACGACTGACCAGGACTGTTGTAGGGAGACGCTAGCGGGGAAAAGCCTGGAGTTGCTGGAGCCTGATTGGGGAAAGGAGCTGTTATTGCAGCAGATTTCGTCATGCTCAACGAAGACGGTGCACGAGGCGCACTTATTACGGCCGGAGGATCATTCCAACCACCGTTTTCATTCCGCTTCAAGGGTGGTGGAGGTACTACGGTACTACCCGGAGTGTTGGTCAATCCACGAGGGGGAGGAGGCACCATTTGCGGAGTAGATTGTGGCTGCGGCTGTATTTGTTGCCTCATATGAGGCGGCTGGGTAAGAGATTGATAGGGAATATTAGGCGAGTTATAATTTGACGCGGGCGGGGCATAAGGACCCTGATTCACGGCTTGAGTGGCAGGAGCAAAGGTATTTGGTGCTGCGCCGCCATAAGAATTATACGGTGTGTAAGTCTGAGTTTGGGGCACCGGCGGAATAGGAGCAGCAGGTGAAGGATAGAATCCGAATGCGTTGGTTACAGGAGCGGAAGCCTTGGATGCCGCAGCAGTCGGAGCCGTAATAGGCGCCGTGGGTTTATGGACAGACACTCCAGTAGCAGCAAGCAACCGTGCACGTTCCGCCACAAAATCGACCCCATTCGATCCCCCATAATCCTCCGGGGTAAGTTGCAAGAATGCCACCGCCTCCGTAACAAGGCCCTGCGTCGTCAACAAATCCGCATATTCCAAGTACCTGTCATACAGGCTCGCCAACTTGAATTCCTTAGCTTCCTCGTTCGGACTAAGTGGTTTCGCAAGATCGGCATCCTTATATGCCGTCGCAGACCTGAACACCGTAACCTTCTCGATAAACGTTTGCAGGGCTTGTGTATGCGCCGAGAACCTCGATCCACCAGGTCCCGTCTCCTGCTGAACCAATCTGTTCTCCTCGTCCGCCAACTCATCAACCCAAATAGTGATCAATCGCTCAAGCCTCGCAGCCGCAAGGTATGTCAAGGTTGCATTTTGCCTGTACTCCCTCGCACCCTCCTTGACCTCCGAATTGTCCGAAGCAGCCGCGATGGTGAACTCAAACTCCAAGCGACGGCCCAACTCTTCAGCAAGGCGTTGGAACTCATCCTGCTTCGCGAACGTACACAGAACAACAAAGATTTCCTGCCACTCCTGCAAATCGGCATTTTGTACAATATCGGCAAGGTCATCCGTGACGATAGACTGGAAAACGCGGAGATAAGGCAGGGAAGTGGTGCGACGCTCAAAATATGCCTTCTGCGTGCGCAGGAGGAGTTCCGGCCCACCTCGGACGGCAAGCAAGATAGCGTCGGCAAATCGGTCAGACGAAAGGCAGAGGGAGACCGCGGATTCAAAGTCCCCAAGGACAAGCGCCTTCGTAACAAGTCGATCGACATCCGATTCGTCGTTCGGATAAATCCTGAACGAATTGCTCTTCAATGCCTCGGACGCAACTGACGAAGGTCCCGAGCCAATCGTGGCCGCCACAGATGAATCCACGCCATAGTTGGTATGGGGCACAAGCTGGCCCTGGGCAATCGTACTGAAAAAGTCCGTGCCGTTATCGACAGGTGCTCCTGGCCCATCGTCGCCAAACAAACTAGGCACCGTCGTTGCAGACTCACTCTCCGCTGGCCTTGTCGTATCCGAATACACACTTGCGCTGACTTCCGACGGCGTTTTCTCCCTATCCTCATCACCCTCGCTCTCCTCCTCCGTCCTCTCAGGATCCGCAAATGACACAATCGGCTCGTGTGGTGTTCCTTCCGGGTCCTCTGATAGTGTTTCTCCAAGTTCCCTCGAAGACGCCTTCATATTTTCAACAGCCTCTGCAACACGCGCTGCAATCTCCGCCTTAGAGAATCCAAGTAACGTAACGAGCTCATCCCTCGAATCAGCGTGGAAAAGAGTCAACAAAGCCTTCCAGCCGGCCTTTTTGGGCGTCTTCTCTTCTCCCGATCGCTCCTCCGCGAACGTCTTGAGCGAATCCGATCCTCCTTCAATGGCGGCTTGTAACTTCATAGCACGCTCAACCAAATCCTGCTCAGTGACAATTTTTCGAATGTGCACAACGCTGCTTTGATTCTTGCCTTGTGCGGAGGGGAGGTTGGAAACGCTGACAAGCTTGCCGCCAAAGCCGAACGAGCTGCTAGCAGGGCGGCGGAGCCACTTGGGAGGTTGTTTGAGAGACAGTGTGCCTGAACCTGCTGATCTAGTAATCCCACCGATGTCGAAGACGTCAGCACTTTGCGCGACGGGGACATCCTTGCCCACAACACCTTCGTTGGTGGACTGAATCGAATGAATACCAACCGTGCCATCAAAGAAGGCCGTTGCAAGTAGGTCGGGATTGCGTGGGCACCAGTCAACTTGGAACGCCCAGTTGTCGGCAGAGGGAAGCTGAAAAAGAGTTGTTTAGGCACAACTAAAATGAAGTTGACATTTCACTGACCTCGCCGATGATTTCTGAGGTTTGTGGATTCCAGCAGAGGGCTCGATTGTCTTTACCACAAGACAACAGCAAATCGGCGTCCTGTTTACACCAAGAAAGAGACAGAACACCCTTTTCGTGCCCTGTTAGAATCTTTGCCAAATTCAATGAGCTTTTCTAAAATAATTGATGGTGAAACGCGTACCTTTTCCGGAGCACGCGCGTTACGAAGATCCCAGACCATGATAACAGGAGAAGAATCATCTTCAGAGGCAGTTACAAGCCTCGTTGCCTGAATGTGACATGAAATCAATGAAGGAGTCAGAGAAACGCGTCAACGTACGTTGTCAGGATGCCACGCGATATCACTCATACCCCTTCGCCCACCAATTGCCAGACCACTACCAGTTGCACCTTGCCCCGCAAGAGTCCCAGCCCCGCCTCCATATGCCAGAGCAACAACTTCACGCTTTCCTCTCAAATCCCACACAACGGTATATCCAGTGCTACTAGCACCCGCGAGCACGTATTGAACTTGTTGATTCCAGGCAACTGATGTAATATCATCAAGCTTTGTGCTCCTGGAACCAGGAGTCGGCGTATACGGTTTGCTAGGATCTTTCAAGTCCCAAATGTATACCTGTTACGTGTAGTGTCATGTCTAGAGCCAGTGTGCTCGGAACAAAAGCGCTGACAACGTACCTCGCCACTGACACCGCCCGAGGCTAGGAGTGAGGTTTGTATTGGGTTGAAATCAAGCCCGCGTACCGGACCCGCATGTGTCGTGTTGCGGAGAATAAGAGATTCGGATGCACTTCGATTGCGAGATGAGCTCGACGTCACCCGTTTGCAATGTGACGCACCTTGCTCCCACTAAGACCTTTGAAGGATCCCACAGAGCAAGCTCTCCGTTTTCCAAACCTGCTGCGATTACACCATGCGACTGTCTATCACCACCCCACGCCAGACGATTGAACCTAGAGAATCACCCGTAAACACGGACTTCTAGATTGAAAAATACTCGATCTACCTAGCGCTGTCTTTGACTACGCCTTTTGGGCCATTTTGCCCCACACCGCCAAGATCGTATTCGTCTCTATTAAGGAAGTTCGGAGCCCAGATCTCAAGCTGGCTTTCGTTGCTGAATGACTCGTCGAGAGCGCCCGCAACGGTTCCTGTGGCCAGCAAAGGAAGAGAAGCTGTGGGAGACCACGCAAAAGTGGAAGTTCTGTGGATTTCCTTAAGCTTCATGGCCGTACAGATATAATGTCCGGGCTGACGTTGGATGACACGTCAAGCTTACCTGACCGGCCCTAACCAATCACATGACTCTTTGGGACGCGTCCCGCTTGCTTAAATGCTTTGCTGAATTTACGCGTGACGCCCGAAGTTTCTCATGGATCACGTTGTGACCTCCACGGATTTTACTTGTATTGACCAAAAGGATAACAAAGTGCCCATCATCTCTCTGGATGTTGCGCCACGGCGTTTTGTGGGTCGCGATGATATCTATTGTCCTTTTATGGACGTTTCACTGAGCAGAAGACTGGTTTGTGTGCTTATCTATCTCCACCATATGCGCGTCTGACTGACGTAATCTAATCACCGAAGGTTCTGCTTCTTCAAAAGCGCCAAATCACCTGCATCCCGTGATTCCGCCCAGTTCACTCAAACCACATTCTCGCCTAACGTTCACGCTTTGATGCACCTGTGGTAGGCTGTCTTTTACCGTTTCTTCCAAAAATCTGGCTGCTAACTCCCTCCCTAGCTCGTCTAGTCCGCCACCGTAAGGAATATCCTCAAAACCATCATCGTACCACATCGAACAATATTTCCAGGTATTACGACCCTGAGCGACAACGTCTCCTCGCTGGATCGAGTAATCATGCGGTGTAGGAGATGTTTCCCCTTGCACCACTTTCACTCTGAACAAACACTCGCTAGTTATTGGGGGGAAGTGCCTCCTGAGGGTCCGCGGCCAGATAAGCGCGGTAGCAGGAACTCAGGACCAGACCAAGAGTCTCGTTCCGATGATTACCGTTCGCACTCGAGGTGTGCACAACTTTTCACTTGTTCCATCTCCAAACTGGGAGTCTCGGCCTCCGACTGATGGCTTCAACGCATTAGATGTCCTATCTGGGTGATCATACTCTTACTATCCTTAGCTGGTTTAATAGGCTTCTACTCCGGACGGCCAAGCGACGCAGTGCGCAACAATATCCGAGAACGCTGGGAAGTAGAGCGGCAGAACCACGAAAACGAATTAGAGAAATGGTACAAGGACCGTGATGCCCGTCGCACCCAGCATACTGAGGAGATCCAGCGATTTCAGAAGGAGGAACAAGACCTTTTGGACAGGAAACAAGAGATAATCGCAGACTACAACCATACGGAACATGAGCTCACCGCAAAGAAACGCAAGATGATTGACGATTACACCCACAAAGAGGATATGTACCGCAACAAGGAACAAGCGTGGCGTCAGAAGATTGCTGGGTTTGAGGAGGAATGGCAACGTATGCTTGAGGAAGAGAACCGCAAGCGCGAACGTGCACGGTTGTACTGGGCAGACATAAAGGGAGACGAACATTGTCTTTCCAACGGTCGCAAGAAATACACCGCTACGCTCGCAAACCTCACTCCGTCTCTTGACGCCATGGAGGCGTGCAAATTCACTCCTATTACTCTCAATGGGATAACGTACGACCGCCCCATCAGTTGCGAGAACACTGTATGTCCAACCACAATTTATGTAATCTCACGACCAAGATCTCACACCGACTAAACTCAGGGATCCCACGGCATCCGCGGGCACTGGGTCGCCAACAATGTAGGTGTCTGTGCTGCATATTGGGAGTTCGTCAAAGTCAAAGTAATGACCTCATCATCCCAAACCGTAACGTTATTTTAACCTGGTCGTCTAGGATTGTACCGCCCCGGGATCAGGCTACCGCGTAAGTCAACCCACCACCTCTCCGTCACGATCACGAACAACTTACCTCATCTCAGCGATTTGAGGCAAAACTAGGTGTCATCCATGCCGGAGAAAACCCTGAGATCCTTTGCCTGACCACTCCCTTGTACGTGAATGGAGAAATGTACAGCCGTCCTATGGCCTGTCCTGACTGGGTAGGATGCTTTTGTTCCATATCAACCTTATTTTTGCGATCTGACCGTTTAACAGGGGGTACATGGTTACTGGGGAATTTGGAATGTCCCCGACGATCAATGCAAGTGAGAGCCTGAAGAGGGAACAGTGTTCAAGTTCTTAGAATGATTGAATTTTCAATATGTCGCCTTCATTATTCTTCAGATGTAAAACCGTTTCCTAGATGTCCATGATGGCTTGCAACAATCAATGTACATAGGAGGTTACTTTGAGCTCAGTCTCGGTCACCGTTGACGCCGAGAAGCTTCGATACACGAGTAAAACTCTAATTTTTGTCCCCGTACTTTCTCCACGTGCCACTGGATAAACGTAAACATGTAGGTAAGAGTAGTACTAAAGCGGAAAATATGTCCGATTTTAAGACAAGACTGTCGTAAGAGCAAAGGAAAAGACTGCTTCAAGTTGCCGAGTCAGGCCTCATAGGGCACTTACACTGGTGTAAAATTGATCCAAAGACAATCAAACATATTTTACACGCCCCAGTTGTGCAAAACTTCATTCAGCGACGACCTTCTTGCATAGATTGATATTTGGTGAGCCTTTAAACTCTGGCTTTATAAAACCAGCTGCCCTTTACATGCAGCTGAGTTCCGGAGGTCGTCAAGGTGATTATGATACTGCTTTCATAGCACCTGCAAACTCGCTATTGAATTATTCTCAATCAACTTGGTAATGACATTAGCGTTTCCCTGGGAGGTAGAGTAAAAGGCTGGTTATTCATCGTCCGTTAGGTACACGAACCCGGGGTACAGCGACAGAAAAATGTCTCGTGTGTCATGACCCAGCCTCGCACAGGCAACTGGATATAATGCATTTTATCATTTAAGGAGATGACCAGGTAGTAAGCGACACCTTCAGAGCTCCATACTGTACGTAGTCTGAAGGCATGGCCCATGGCAAGATTTTGTCCTGATTGACCTCGATAATTAAGCGTTGCGAATTCCATTGTAGACATTGAGATTCTGCGAGAAGACTTATGTTGGCCGAGCCTTCCCCCTTCTTCCCCCCCTCTCCCCCGAATATGTCGAGCTCTGAGTCAGAAGAGCAGGCGAGTATCCGTATACTGTCCTGCAATCGAGGATAAAAAAGCGAGTTATGCGTTGCGAATCTCAACATTGAGATTCTGCTGAGTTCCTTCCCCCGGAAATGTAGCTAAGTATCTGCGTACTGACCTTCATCCAGGATCAAGAATAGAGAAATTCATTAGTTTAGACCTCTAGGCCACGTCTACACCCTTGGAGCTCGACAGAGGGTTCCGTTCTCTAATTGTCCGTGAACGTGCAGCTTCTTCTCTGACGAGTTCTCCCTCTTTTCTCCATTGACGCTTTTCATGCGCATCCCACTCTTCCTTCGCATCTATCCATCTCTCCTGAACATCCCGTATATCACTTCTCTCACCTTTCAAAGGCCCTGCAGCAGTGGTGAACAATGCATAGGTGTTGGGTCGCGAAGCGGGAGGTCCGCCGGTCTCGTCAACAGTCCCGCGAAATGCGGATGCATCAGCGGGAGGAACAAAAACATATCCCGTGGCACGATCAATGACCCTTGTCAGGTGGATCATCGAGTTCTTGTCCTCTACTGCCAATGTCTCAAATCCAACGAGGCTGTAGTCCTCAATCAATGATATCATCGCCATGTTCAAAGAGGCAAAACGCGGAGGCAAAGAGACCGAAAGGGAGTTTTCGAGATATGACAAATCTTGTACTTCGGTGTAGAAGTCGAGATTGAAGTCTACGTACGCACCCGGTCAGAATAGCTGGATGAGAGCTGAGAAATCTTCCAGTACCCAGATCTCCGTACTGAGATATCAAGTCCACCTTTGAAAGTACATTGATGTGGGGCAGCTCCAAGTGCAACATCGTCCTCAAAGATAACAATAAGACAGAAACATATTTGGAGGCGTCTGTGATGTAATGCGCATCACACATATGTACCGCAGCTAGCTGTAACGTATAAGTAACCAGCTCTGGAAACATCTATATGTAGAACGCACTCGGAAACTAAGCTTCGCCAGCTTTTCAACGATCCTTTTAAGGCTTTCGTGATTTGTGCTAAGTTCAACTTGCCCAGGAATATCAAAAAGCACATAAGCATCTTCGCCTAGCTCCTTTAAACGTTCCTCGAGCCAGTCAAAGTTAGCTTCCAAGTATTCCATGCAATACAGCATTCCACCATTTGGACCAAGACCATGCTCCTCCATCACATCTTTGAGCGTTATTAATGAAGAAATATCAATCGCGCAAGGATAGGATATTGTGTCGTTTGCTGGATCCAGATTTACCACTGAAATCGGACGGCCAAGCGCAGTGAAAAGTTGATGCTTTCCGTAGCAGTATGTTGACTTGCCGCTTCCAGGCGAGCCACAAACGATCTCTCCGAAAGGCATGGTGATGATCAAGTACACATATATTCAAATTGTATTACTACGCAAGCTGTAGTGAATGACCGTGGGATCACTTATCTAGATCTGTCCTGTCAAGCGACGACGACGATGAAGACCTTTCAACGGGCGCGCAGGACTAGAAAATACACCTTTTGAACATGTTTTATGAGTCTGATCATCTGGATTCCCAAGATGTACGTGACTTCCTTTATTTTCAAGAAAAAATGATCATTTCCAGTGTATGGGTAGCTGGACGCATTTCTCCAATTTTCTCGCGAAGACCACGAGATGATACATTCTCGCAATGGACCTCAAGCGAATTTAGAGGCTTACTCTGCCAGAAAGCAACATTTAAAGGAGACACTTGCCCAACTGGACGCGCAAATATCTAATTATGAAGACGAAATTCAACAGTTGCAGGCCTTGGTTAAGGTTCGAATAGAAGAACGCGACCGAGTTCTTAGGGAATTAGAAGCCATGCATCCTTCTAATACAGGAGGAAGAAGTGGTATTGACTATACGCAGAAAGAGTTTGAGTGGACAAAGGGTTTGAAGGCCAAGATGAAAGATGTGTTCGGAATAGCGAATTTCCGCCTCTGTCAGGAAGGGTGAGCATTCATGCGCATCCCGAAGGCACATAAATAGCTGATTAAACCTCAGAGTATGTAACGCGAATATGGATGGACGTGATATTGTTTGTGTTATGCCAACAGGTTTCGTTTTTGTGACCTCAACGCCTAATTAGATTTACTAATATCTTTGTAAGGCGGCGGGAAGTCTTTAACTTATCAGCTTCCTGCCCTCCTACAGCCGGGCTGTACAGTCGTGATCTCGCCATTAATATCGCTGATTACGGACCAGATCTTGCATTTACAGGAATCTGGTGGTAAGTACAGCTCTTTTCCAGAGAATTTATCACATAAACAGACTATGCATAGTACAAGCGGTCAAAATCACAAGCACAACCTCGAAACAGGAGTCTCATGAGATCGCACAGCGATTAATCGCTCTCGCAGGACGAAATGTTGGATCGAGGGACGAAGAAATCAAGCTCTGTTACGTTACAGTAGGTATTTCTCTTCTTGTTTGAGAAATGAATCCGAAGCATCCTTGATTTTAGCCTGAAAAAATTGCCAAAAGCAAAACATTTGTTAGCCTTCTCCAAAAACTTCATGCGGGGCAACAACTGGGTGAGTGATACAATCAGTCGACGTTCGAGATATGACGACTTTTCACACTTTTACACATAGCCAGATTTGTTATTGACGAGGCTCATTGTGTTTCGCAACTTGGCCACGACTTCAGGTTAGTGTGTTTCTTCAACATTTGCAACTTACTGACAAATGAACAGACCGGATTATGCGAAACTCCACATGCTACGGAAACTTTTCCCTCGTGTACCTATCATGGCATTGTCTGCGACATGCCCTCCAAAAGTCTTAGACAACTTGATCTCGACATTAGGGCTCCAGAAGGTTGTTTATGGGAACGGTAGGCAATCTCAAGTTCGTGTTTCATGTCTGAAATTCTTGTAGATGCTCCTTCTCGAGGCACGGTATACTTTACAGCCCCCCTCTATCGGAAGAATCTCCACTATTCCGTCGTTCCGAAGCCAGCAAAAAGTACCGATGTATTGCAAGCGATGACTACATATATTCTCGAACATCACGCTGATCACAGTGGGATTATATACTGTTTGAGTAAGAAGGTAAATCCTAATGCTTATGTTTCGCAGTTATGAATTCAGATAACGTGCACCCTTGATAGGATGCGGAGACGGTAGCACAAAGTTTACGAGAACTTAGTGGAGATATGATCAAAACAGGTGTTTATCATGCCACAAGAGACGATAGTGACAAGGAAAGGCTTCATCTTGCGTGGAGAAATGGGACTATCAAGGTTGTGTGCGCCACCATAGGCAAGTTTAACTTCTTTTCGTTTGTTCAACCCTTTGATCTCATATTTAGCATTCGGTCTGGGTATCGACAAGGGAGACGTTCGGTTTGTATTACATCACTCGGTGTGTTAGCTTTCTCGCATCGTTTCTATCATTATCTCTAATGTCCCAATGTCTTCCAGCTATCGGTATATTTTCAGATCTTTTCGTTGCTGCGTCCCAGTTACCAATCAACCTTCTAGAAATCATTGGAAGGCTTTTACCAGGAATCAGGTCGTGCAGGTCGCGATGGAAAAGATTCGGATTGTGTTTTGTATTATCGTCCACAGGATGGAACGACCTTAAGTTCAATGGTTGCTGGAGAGAAGGAAGGTACAGAGAAACGTGAGTTTTTCCTGCCCCTGGTTCTTTTGAATACATCAAACTAAAATTGTATGAAATCACTAAGTGCATGCCATGCTGAAGTTTGCGCAAAACATGGACGAGTGCAGGAAGACACAATTTGCCAAGTCAGCTACGCCACTCATTTCACTCATAGGCTTTTCACGAGCGCACCCGTAGTTACTTCTCTGTTGCATCAGAAGTTGCCATATCCGCATGGACGACTGCTGAGTCCGACGCGTTGTCCCGTTGTGGTCACTGTGATAATTGCAAACGATCTCCAGATGAAGTCGTGCGCAAGGATGTGACATTACAGGCCTGGCAACTGGTGAAGATTGCGAAGGCTCTGAACGATAGCGGTGCGAATGTGACGCTCAATTCCTTAGCAACTTTAGCTAGGGGAAATGCAGGAGGAGCATTTGAGGTATCACGGGGAAAGGCTGGAAAGGGTAAGAAGACAAAGGAGAAACATACGCTGGATCTGGAAGAAGTAGCAGGTGGAGAAGTAGACCTGACCAAGGATGTCAGATCACTCGAATTAATTACCGCGGTTTTCTTTGATGCTCACAATGTTTTGCAGGAAATCCAATATCTCCTCGTTGACCTCCTTCTCCTGAAGTACCTAAAAGAGAAATACTGGCCAACTGCGTACTCAACGAACGTCTATATTATATGTGGACCCCATGCCTCTATCCTGTCTCGACATACAAAGCAAAGCTTGGCAAATGCGCATGATCTTAAAAAGATCGAGTTAGTGTTTCGGAGAAAAATAAGAAAATCGAAAGCTAGCGGGGAGAAATTAAAAGCACCTTCGAGTTCCAAGGCAGCAAGTAAACGGAGAAGGAATACAACTGATTCGGAGGACAGCGAAAGAGAAAATATTGATGTCGATCTATATGACGAAGACGACGACGTAGAGGTCGCCACTAAGGCTGCAGTTAGCAGTTCCTTACCCCAAGCCACCCTCACATCGCGTGGTTTTGTACTTACAGTGGAGGACACTGGTAGTGATGAAGACACTGAGGATGATGAGTGGTCCATTTCTTTTAGGAAGAAAGGTCCTCCCCCAAAGAAGCCAAGGATCTCTGCAAGCAACAGTTTCAGTGCTCACGGCAAGATAATCAAAGAAAACAATCGTGAAGTTCTGGTCCTGTCCGACGACTAATACACAGGTGGAGGTATTTTTCATAGTTATACATACTAACGTATGGTGGCCGGGACGGAATAGCATGTGGTAGTAACCTTAAATAATTTAACGGTGAATAAATTAAGCTACTACTACCTATCATACCCATGAAAATATAGATTGTAACCGTTCAATTTTCCTGCTGAGCTGTAGCTGGTGGTGGCCGGCTCGTCTTCAAAGCGGACTTGAGAGGTACTTTGGGAATGAGTCGGTGCGCCATGTCAATACGTACCCCTTGCTCATTCATCCAACCCTCTCCGTGTTCCGGATAAGTGTCAAGGTCCGAGGGATACTCCTGCCCTTGTTCAGGAGGTTTATATGCACCAACGTTAGTCCACAATTGATCCCTATAGCACCCTTAAGTGATCAAGCAATGGTTAATAAAAGGAAGATCGAGTTACCCTCTGCGATTAAACCAGCCTTTTCGACGTTGATGGGGAAAGATGGGAGAAGGACAGATAAGATTCTCATTCCATCTCACGGTGCGAAGGAGGGTGAGAGACACCTGGTCCGGAAAGTTCGATTCTCCATCAGAGTAACGACGCTGAGATTGAGGTTCTGTCGTCCTCGAGGCCTCTGCGGCAGTACCAGTTACTGCGGGCAATACATTGGTGCCCGAGGTAGATGCATAAGCTGGTCCGTATGTTGACTGGCTTGCAACACAAGTGTCACCATCTGAGTACCTTCGTTGAGGTTCCTTCGTTGCCGGAGCCGGGAATGGTATCTGCAATGGATCAGGAACTGCAGGCGTTTCAGAGTGACCACTTGCTGAAGATACTGGTGATAATGCAGTAGCTGGAGCAGACCCCCGCTGTGGATAAGCATTGGAAAAATGGGAAGCCTGTCGTTCGCTTGTTCGAGAGTAAGTGTCCACCATTGTACGATCTGCCTCATGACGTGAACTATAGTCCCTTCCACGTGGGTTACGAGCGTCGTCAATCCGGGAATTCTGAGCTTCGTAGATAAAATCCTGCCTGGTGCGCATGTCTTGCTGAGGTCGGTCCTGTGCTGGTGTCGGAGCGGTACTCGCCTCAACGTTTGATGATCTAGTAGAAAGACCATTGGTGTAAGCTGCGGTCGAATCGTGCCGTGTCCTTGGGGGTGATATGTTAGTTCCACGAGTGGAGTAGTCTGAGGCTCTTTCGCCAGATGGAGGTGCGGTTGTATAGTTACGGGGCTGAGGGATCGGTTGCTGCGAAGGGTGTATATACGCCTGCTCTGGAGACGTTCGATGGTCTGAGGTGTGAGAGGTCACCGAGCCTGAATGTTGAGTAGCCGTCGCCGTATACCAGGGATTGGCGTCAGGAGCGACCTCGTGGTTTGACTGAATGGTAGTGGTGGCGTGGTGAGTGAACGGAGTATTGTATGATGGATGAGATACTAGGAAGGTAGACGGTTCCTGAGAAGCAGGTGGGTCCGCCCTGTAGGAAGCATAAGGAGCTTGTCGCTCCACATAACCCCTTCGAGATTCATTTGCAGAAGGAACAGATCTGCTAGCACTTGCGCCACCCCCTTCACGATGTACCGCTGCTTGCGATGTAGTAATTGGAGACACACGAGACAGAGAAGTCTTGCGTTCTCTTGCCACGGAAGGCGGCACATATGTGGTATGTTCATGACGTTCTCGGTTTGCAGTTGGTTCAGGTGAGGTACTGGTGGGCCCAGGTGTCATGGTATGTGAAGCCGGTACGTATCGGCTGGAAGGACCACTACGCTGAGACAGAGGGATTTGTGCGGTAGATGCCACAGGGTCCCCAGACGGAAAGTGGCTGTTGTGTCCATTCGCCATATTGTGGGGTCTTGTCATCTCCGCTGCACCCCAATATGAGGGCTGAACATGCGGGGTCATGGCCTGAGTGCGGTACTGTTCAGGAACAGTGCGAGTGCTTAAATTCGGATGAAGCGGTCCCGTGGCGCTGCGCACGCCTGCACCCGTCGCCGTTGAGTTCGCGACTGAGGTGTGTGCCGAGTCGCGGGCAGAAGAATAGTAAGGTACAGACGACCCGACTTTAGACACTGCAGCATTGTACTCTGCATTGGCTTTCGCAATCGGATCTACCTCGGTATCTTCGTCATCTGAGACGGGGCTACGAGACCCCAGTTTATGGGCATTATCACTAGAGAGCGCGTATTCGTTATGTTGTTGAGAAATGCCAGAGGCTCGATCTCCCGACCTTGAAGCAGTTTCTGATGCTCTGGAAACTGAAGGCCTAACTGAAGTACCAGAACCAGCACTTATGGAAGTATTTGCAGTAGACTGACTATCATTCTGAGCCTGGCCTCGGAATATCCCCTTTATCACATTCTGCGCTTGTGCGAGGCTAGGGATATTTAGAGGAAAAGGTATCCTAGACGACGATGAAGTAGAAGCAGGAGCAGTAGTGGATGTTCGCAGATCGGTTACGGATGCATCCGGAGTATTCGCACCTCTCACGGTCGTGATGCTGTCAGTCGACGTAGCGGGAGAGTAAGCAGGAGTGTAGTCCTCATCTTCTGAGTTCGAGCTCAGGTCGGCTTTTGAGGAAAGCGATGCTTCGTAGATGAAGGTGTCGTTGGTACTTTGATAGATAGAATAGCTAAACGGCTTCGACCGTGAGCTTGGGTCGCATGTGAGGAGTCTGGGGTCATTAGGCAATGATGTGCCAGAACTCGTTGGTGGTCGTGAAGTCTTCTGGGATTCACTGGGAGTTAACGTCGTAGTTTGAGAGCGGGTATACCAATTTATATTGCTGCTGCTTGTGCGTGGCTCACTCAACGGTATAGACTGGTAACCGCGGTCGAAATGAGATGAAGTGGTCTGAGGGAAGGAATAAACAGATGGGCCTTTCAAGACCCGCACAGTGAAACCCTGAGGAACTTGCGGAGCGTAACCCTGCGTTCAAGTGAGTAAACTAAAACAAGGGGGACGAGATGTTTACTTTAGTATAGCCCCCTTGCCTTGAACTAGCCTGAGTCGCCGTAGTGGAAGAGTACATATTAGAGCAGAGATGCTCAGCATTGGATGATTCCGACTAGCCGCATGAGTATATGTACTGAATGAACACGATGCACACAGCACGATGAATGCATGTAGCATATGAAGAGATTTGCAGTCTTTCCGATGTGTTAGGCTGGAAAAGATCGAGAAGACAGTGCCATCGAGTGATTTGAGCGCATCATGTTGGAGGGTAGTTGCTTTTAATATCTCGAGAGCTATTACTGCTCAGTATAAGCAAAGACTAGCATGGTGGTCGTGGTATGGAAGATTACAGTACAAGGTTCACCACATGGGGGGAATATTTGCGTGATACGCGTCGCTTTCGGCTGTGATGATGTAGGGCATAAAGGTTGCATAAAAGTCGATCATAACATGTCGGTAATGGTTGAGTCCTAGCATGCGCCTCGATGTACCATCACATTACTGTGGGACCGTGTCGCAAGTTACAAAATAGAAAGAAGCGACCCTCGGCGAACGAAACACATGCAGGTCAACATGTACATCATCCAGACCTCGTCATTAATTTTGCACGTGTAATGCAACACCCTGAACGGTTTTAGAACGAAAAGACCCGTGAAGTGTGATAAAATAACAAATGCCCACCATCACATACTTCTTTTTGCCTGATACTCATATTAGTAGAACCAATCGAGTTTGTGATTACGCGTACGCATTCATTCGTGCTGAAATACGTACGCGTTGAGAGTCGAAGCGCTCAAGCCGGCCAATTTGTGAATTCGGTGCTTACATAAGTACATCCCCACGGCCAAAAGTTCTCGTGAGCTTCCCTTTTCAAAATCATAAGTTTGTGAAGAGCACTTTATAGCTGCTGGTCGATTCTAGGAATTCGGAAAAGGAGTGGCTTTTTATTTTCACCCAAGTTCCAGAGTTCTGTGCAAAGTTTTGCAGCATGCATGCTCTTCGTCAAGAAATTCTCCCTCCCAGCGGTGTGGAATTCGCAACGAGTTTGAAATTGACGCCTTCGACACTTGTGGAGTTGCCGACACCTCCAAACGTGACGACAAGACACGAGTTTGCTGCACGGACTTTGTGTAATGTGGTTGTTGCACGTTCCAGCATTCTCCGAATCTTCGAGGTTCGCGAGGAGCCGGTAGTGCCCCAGGTCGACGATGAGCGGGAGAGGAGGAAGGCATTGAAAGGGATAGAGGCAGTCGAGGGCGAGGTGGAGATGGATGAGCAGGGTGAAGGATTTGTGAACATAGCCAAGGTGATTAGTTTGGTTCATGTAAATTTGTCGCAGGAAACACAGACATTCGTGTTTATACCGTCGTGAGCGTTGCTGATTGAATTATTGACAGTCCAGTGGCCAGAGCGCTGATGTCATTGTACGAACCACCACCAAGTTCTATTTGGTGCGTGAACACCGACTGCATGGGATAGTGACTGGTGTGGAGGGCGTTAAGATTATATCGACGCTCGAAGATAAACTAGATAGGTTATTGGTGTCATTCAGAGATGCAAAAGTATGTGGTTCTAGAGTCACCGGTGGGATACATCTGACGCCTGACCAGATTGCGCTTCTTGAATGGTCTACTGTAGTTCATGACCTTATTACTGTTTCGATTCATACGTACGAAAGAGCGCCACAATTGGTAAGCTACGCGCTTCATGATGCTGAATAGTTATTGAAGCAACATCCTAGATGTCATTAGATTCGTCGCTTTTCCGTGCAGAACTTCGCGTTGACCCCCATTCACGTTGTTCGGTGTTGTCTTTGCCAAAGGATGCCTTTGCAATTCTTCCCTTTTACCAAACGCAGGCCGAACTCGACGTGATGGACCAGGACCAAGTACATACAAGGTATGATCACTGTACCTCTATGAGTTCTTATAAAGACTTGATATATAGGGACGTCCCATATGCGCCGAGCTTCATACTAGACTTACCAGCTACTGTGGACCAAAACATCAGAAATATCATCGATTTTGTTTTTCTACCTGGATTCAATAAGCCCACAATTGCCGTCCTTTGTCAGGCACAACAGACATGGACAGGGTATGCATCATGTACTTCGGCTAGCCATTCATTCTCTGATGTCCTTCTAGGCGATTGAAGGAATTTAAAGACACCACACGACTCGTCATCTTTACGCTCGACATCGTAACTCAAACGTATCCTATCATCACCTCCGTGCAAGGTCTACCATATGACTGCTTCGCTATCATGGCATGTCCCGCCTCCCTCGGTGGTGTCGTCATCCTCTCAGGCAACTCGATGATCTACCTGGACCAATCTTCCCGCCGTGTCATTCTACCCCTCAACGGATGGCAAACACGCATCAGCGACTTTCCCTTGCCTCCTTCCATGCCCGATCAACGAGACTGCAACATACAGCTCGAAGGATGTCGTGCAACGTTCGTCGATGACAGGACTCTCTTTATCATCCATAAAGACGGCACCGTTTACCCCGTCGATATCGTCGTGGAGGGTAAAGTAGTTACAAAAATGACAATGAACTCTGCCCTCGCTCGGACCACGATACCAAGTGTAATCAGGCGCATCACCGACACTCATGTATTTGTGGGGAGTACCGTTGGCCCGTCTGTGCTTCTAAACGCTGCGCAAGTGGAAGAAGAAATTGATGAGGACGAGGAAATGAGCTCACCGACAGCTGTTGTTCAGACCCACATGCAAATCGATTATGACGATGATGACGGCAAGTGATTCTTTCTTGGTCAATTCTGTTCTCATCCTTGTCATAACCCAGATATTTACGGCGATTCCAAGGCCAATGAACCTATTATTAATGGCTATCTGAATGGAAAGGTCGCAAAGAATACTCGAACAGTCATCAAATTGTCTGAATGCGATTCGCTATCGGCTTACGGTCCTATAGCTGATATGACCTTTTCACTTGCTCGCAATGGGGTAGGGACAATGAAGTATCAGGTACTCATTTTCTAATCTCATCACATAGGAACGTCCTGTGCCCGAGTTAGTCGCTGCCACTGGTTCCGGACACCTCGGAGCTTTCACTGTTTTCCAGGTACGCTTTCACCATTCATCGTCTCCTCGTTCTGAGGATTTCGTGAAAAGCGTGACCTTCCGATACGTACCAAGCGTAAACTCCATGCAATCGGAGGAGCGCGTGGAATGTGGTCGTTACCTATACGTCAGACCGTCAAGACCGGAGGCATATCCTACGAACACGCCGTGGATCCATACCATTCTGAGAATGACACCCTCATCTTGAGTACTGATGTTAACCCAAGCCCCGGCCTCTCTCGCGTGAGTTTTCCCTATCTCACGTCGTCCTATGATTGACCCTGGTCTATTTTTCAGATTGCTACACGCGCCGCCAAAGCTGACATATCGATCACCACCCGCATCCAAGGCACTACAATCGGCGCTGCGCCGTTTTTCCAACGAACTGCTATTCTCCATGTCGTGACAAATGCTATTCGAGTTCTGGAACCGGGTATGTCACGTCATCGGAGTCCGGCGACGTTATACTCATTTTATGTTCGTGGCTCCTTTAGATGGCACAGAAAGGCAGATCATCAAGGATATGGATGGGAACATGCCTCGCCCAAAGATCAGAGCCTGCAGCATTTCGGATCCTTTCGTGCTTATTGTACGAGAAGATGATTCTATTGGTCTTTTCATTGGGGAGACGGAACGAGGAAAGATTAGGCGGAAGGATATGTCTCCCATGGGTGACAAGGTCCGCATTCTATGACTATGCATCTCACAATTTGTCTTATGCTTGGTACATCAGTCCTCTCGCTACCTCACTGGTTGTTTCTATGTTGATTCGACTGGACTTTTCGAGAAAAGCTTGAAAAGTAGTGTTGCACTCAATGGTGCTACTACAACGTTGCAAGCAGCTGTCAATCCCGGTAGTAGCGGCCAGTCCCTTCTTCTGGTTCGCCCCCAGGGTATTCTGGAGGTAGGTCCAGTCTCGGATGTATTCACAGTCAATATTAATTCTTCACTGTTAGATTTGGAATCTCCCAAAATTGGCATTGGTCTTCTCAACCTCAATGATATCCACATTACAAAACGTTCTAATAGACTCTCACGATCCCCCTGCTTTGTCGCTTCCGCAGGACCCACCACGAAAATCACAGGATCTAGACATTGAACAGATCTTGCTTACTCCAATCGGTCAATCGACCCCTCGACCGCACCTCTTCGTATGTCTGTGCTTGTTCCCTTGTTCTCAGCTCTAACACGTCCTCATCGCGACTCAGGTTTTCCTACGATCAGGGCAGCTGATCGTATACGAGGCACATGCCGGCGGTCAAGGATCTGAACCCCCTTCCTCAATCCGGCCATCAAGCCTCGACATCAAGTTCGTCAAAGCCCTTTCGAAGGCGTTTGAAATCCAACGTCCTGAAGAGGGTGAGAAAAGTATACTTGCGGAGCAGAAACGCGTTCTACGCATGTTCATTCCGTTCGTCACTACACCATCGCCAGGAACCATGTATTCAGGGGTGTTCTTCACCGGCGATCGACCGAGCTGGATTATTTCTACGGACAAATATGGGCTACAACTCTACCCATCAGGTCATAACGTCGTGCATGCCTTCACCCCGTGTTCGCTTTGGGACTCAAAAGGCGATTTCCTACTCTATTCTGAAGAGGTGCGTGGTTCCGATGAACGCCAATCGTGTTTGTACCTCTGATCCGCGAATATCAGGGCCCCAGTCTCCTCGAGTGGATACCCGAATTTGTTCTCAATGGACCCCTTCCGTCCCGAACAATTCCACGGGGGCGTTCGTACTCGAACCTCGTTTTCGACGCTTCAACACATTTGATCGTCGCCGCATCATCCCTGCAAGCCCGATTTGCTTCATTTGATGAAGATGGAAATAGAGTCTGGGAACCAGAAAGTAAGAGAATGAGAACCTCGCGAGCGTTTACAGAAGAAGTTTATATTTTGTTCGACATTTCATAGCCACTAACATCTCGGATCCTGTATGTGACTGTTCAACTCTCGAGCTTATATCACCTGACCTTTGGGTGACGATGGATGGGTAAGTTGGTTCCTGTGGAACATGCCGAAGTTTCATACTTATCTGACTGATGATTGGTTAAGGTTCGAGTTCGCTACCAATGAATTCATCAATGACATGGCTGTAGTGTCGCTTGAAACTGCGGGCACAGAGACTGGGACTAGGGAGTTCATTGCGGTCGGAACCAGTATCAACCGTGGCGAAGATTTGGCGGTAAAGGGTGCTGTGAGTCTATTTCTTCATGGTTAACATCACCTCCGGTCTAAGGTCTAATTCGTGCCTCAGATGTACATCTTCGAAATTGCAGAGGTCGTTTCTGATCCTGCATTTTCATCCAAGCGGTGGTACAAATTACGCCTGCGGTGCAGGGATGATGCCAAGGGCCCAGTCACGGCTGTCTGCGGTTTCAGTGGCTACCTCGTCTCTTCGATGGGGCAAAAGGTTAGTTGCAATCCACGAGTCACTTGACAGTCCCTTCACCAAGTCGCTAGGTTTTCGTTCGTGCATTTGACTCTGATGAGCGCCTCGTTGGAGTTGCCTTTCTCGATGTTGGAGTGTACGTGACATCCCTTCGAACACTGAAGAACTTGTTGTTGGTAGGCGACGCAGTCAAAAGTGTCTCCTTCATCGCATTCCAGGTCACTCAACTCACAAATGAATGAAAATTTCTTTGTTGATATCACCATAGGAGGATCCATACAAACTCGTTCCCCTCGGCAAAGACATCAATAGTGTATGCGTGACGAGGGCTGATTTCTTTTTCGCTGAAGATCAACTATCGATTCTGACGAGTGATGAAGAAGGCATCATCCGAATGTATGACTACAGTCCTCACGGTAAGGCTATACTTGTCGCGTTTTTCATTTGTCTGAGTCTAGCATTCAGATCCTGAATCAAAGGACGGACGTCACTTGCTTTTGCGGACAGAGTTCAACAGTCAATCTGAATACCGTGCTTCAACGCTTATTGCTCGACGAACAGGTGATGACCCTACGATTCCTCAAGCTAAGCTCGTAACAGGTCCATCCTATACTGTCGTTGTTCGATTTTGTCCTGACTATCTGGATTATCAGGATCCACTGACGGCACTTTGGCTTCTCTGACTCCCGTTGAAGAGCATATGTTCAAACGACTACAATTGCTGCAGGGGCAACTAACCCGGAACGTTCAACATGTGGCTGGTCTCAATCCTAAAGCTTTTCGGTGCGTTTTTGCGGCCCTGAAACCTCAGCTTGTTCCAACGATGCTCTAGGATTGTCCGTAACGACTACGTGTCCAAGCCTCTGTCAAAAGGGATTTTGGATGGTAATCTATTAGGTCAATTTGAAGTTCTGCCGATCTCTCGCCAGGTCGATGTTACTAGGGAAATTGGAACTGAACGTACGACTGTCCTAAAAGACTGGATAGGAGTCAATAGCCCATGGTAGTCCTTGCTCTCCATTATTGCGTTATAATTCTCCCATGTTCCTGTACTTTATACCTATCATCTAATCTCCATTGCAAATCCCATATGTCTCAAGCAACCAATAAGCGAAGTGAGATGGAATTTTCAAAGATGAGAAGAGGATATAAATGGTTCCGTTCCATACTTGATTCTCATGGTCAGAATGTCCGGCGTGTCGCGAGAGGAGCTACTGATCGATGGTAGAATGATATTTATTATTTACATATTTTTACGCCATGTTTTCATAAAAGGGGATGTCGCATCTAGAAAATTGTAACGTTTTGCCTAAAATGGAAGACGTCGGAATTGCACGATGAATGAATGAATGAATGAATGAACTCTGTTTATACCGCCGGTAAGCCACAATGCTGGGCTAAGAGGCGGGGGTCAAGTAGTAATGGTACTCTAATCCAGTGATTTAATATGGTAATCATTGTGCCCGTGGCTGTCATCGTGTTTTGTAATGTCTGGTATGGAACTTTGCTGAATTGCACGACGAACCAGTTGGACTATCCTGTCTCATTATATAATATTAGAACAAACGACGTTACTGTATGTGACCCGTTCCACAGAGTGGAAGATGCTCTGGGCTCCCAGTCATTTCCATAGCGGGGACCCAAACCGCTACAAAAATCCCATAACTTGAGGTTGCAATGGCGACTAAACAAATTACTCTCTACACCGCCAAGGTACGATTTGGATCGTTTCGTGCGTAATGATAATACGAATGCTTTATGCAACCCCGAAAGGTCTGTCCCTATGCTCACAGGGTAAGTTTAATTCTACATAGTTGTACTTTGCTTCTTTGCTTCTTGACAAAATTGCGCTTATTATTGATGTACACAGACCGAACTCGCTCTTGAGGAATCCGGACTCCCATACACCCGTTTCGAGATAGACCTACAGAACAAACCCGAATGGTACGCACCTAAAGTAAATCCCGCAGGAAAGGTGCGTATGCGTGCCAGCGCTGCGCGCCAGCCCGACTTACTTGCAACTACAATCCAGGTGCCCGTAATTGCCTACGGCGGACCAACCGTCCCTCCTAATGAGCCCTCTCCCGAATCTATCAAACTCTCCGAATCTCTTATCCTTGTCGAGTTCATTGCCGACCTGTCCGCTCAAGGCAAACTTCTCCCCACCGACCCTGTCCTCCGAGCCAAAGTCCGCTTCTTCGTCGATACCGTAGCAAACACCATCGGTTCTTCCTTCGGCGCCGTCGCTCTGCGCGGTGAGTCTACGCAAAAGATTCTCGACGCGATTGAAAAGATTCAAAGTCTCTTGCCTGATGATGATTATGCCATTGGAGATGAGTTTACCATTGCGGACATTGCGGTTGCACCCTTTTTCGCGAGATGTGAGGTATCCCTTGAGTATGACATCGGACTTTTCGAGGAGGGGACGGGGAGGACGGCGTTTGAGAGCCTGAGGACGCATCCGAGGTTTGCAAGGTATCGTAAATATTGGGAAAAGCTTCAAGCTAGGGAGAGCTTTAAGAAGACTTTCAATCGTGTAAGCTTTCCTTCAGAATCTTTTTGCAAGTCTGATTTCAACTCACGGGTCACATGAAGGAGACCTTCCGGGCTTCTTTCATGAAAAAGATCGCTGGTATCCGTGCTCAGCGCTCAGCAACGAACGTAGAGAATCATGAGTCATAGATGGACTCAAAGGTTGGAATGTCTTCTTTAACTTAAGGAATTTATGGGATTCTGTGGAAGAGTAGCGATGCAGTGAGCGACTTCCGCGGGATGCAAGTTCACCCTTTGGCATGTGTGGCAACGGATCCTGAGAAGAAATACAGGATCCTTCTTTCCTAATCCCAGTACATTTGCCAAAACCACACAGAAAATAATGGAAATAAGATACTCGACTAAAGAAGGTGTAAGTTCCACAATGACCAATATCATGCAACGACAGGACTGACAACGACATTGTTCGGCAAATTTCACAAGGACATACGCATCTGACGTTCTTTCGATGAATAGTAAAAATGGAGCCGTGCTCTCCAATTAGTGCTATTCCGAAATCATGTCCAGATCTGCTTTTTCGATAACGCGATGATATCACTGCTGTAACGAGAGCATGCAACTTACGACTTCTGTTAGAATTCTACGCACGAATGTCTCTCTATTTCGGGGTTCTTGAACCTAATCAGGTTGATTTCCAACGTCCGCTCCTCTATAAATGTTCTGCGAGGCTGGGTTCTTCCATACTTTTCCCATGTCTTCGAAATCTTCCTTGACAGCCTACGAAATCAAGTTAGTTGCTCGCGCAGCTATAACCACGTTGAATAAGCATGGTCTCCAGGCGTGTCTCGTCGGAGGTGCTGCCTGCATGATGTACGGCATGAAGCACAGAGTGCCCAACGTATGCCCTATATTCCCACCTTTTATGAAAAGAAATCGTAACCTAATAAAGGAGTTAGGATGTGGACATCGTGGTCCTCACTGAGATGGATCAAGAAGCCATAAAAAAACTCATTGTTTCTTCGAATAACAGTTTCTACCTGCGCTCACCCATCAACCCAGCCAACACATACAAGATTCTATGGTATACACTGTCTTATCGACGCCAATGCAAAGTCGACATCCTCATTCCTGGAATCTTGAGCATTCCCAAGATTCCTGGAGAGAAGATCTCTACGTCTATAGAGGATATGCCCCTAGCCCCGTTCCTAGTCGTTCTCTTTCTGAAGCTGAGGGCGTGGACAGACCATCGCGTGGATTCCAGACAATATATGCGTGATAAAGTGGGGATGGATAAGCAGGATATCGATGAACTCCTCAAGCTCGGGATCCACAAATATAGAATTACTGTTGCCAATCAGGGAAAGTGGTTACCGAGGGAGTTTTTGCAGGAGATGCTGTTACGCGTGATAGAGTACGCAAAGTTGTGGCCGGATTCTAAGAGGTATTGGATGGATTTGTTCCGGGGTTCATCTAAATAGACATATTCTACGTGCTGGTACTTGAGAGACTACAGAACTACTTCTATCGCGAGTATGTACTCTGACTCGAACCTGACTCGAACTGTCAAACCAATTAGATGGATAAGAGTAAATGCTTAAATCTGTGTTTTTTGTTATGATAAACAAAGGACAAGCTGTACAATGGTCACTTTTGACCATGCTTTCTCTGAACACTTTCCGTCCTATAGTAAGTTTCATTCTTGAGAAGAGTATGATTAATTAAGAAAAGCTTTTTTATCCACATCTCAGCATCACGTGCTAGGTAAAGCCCCCACGAACGTCTCTGATCGCGACCAAAATGGAACAGCCGTAAATACTTTGTGCTGACTGTTCAAGGGACCATGCGCTTACTGAGCAAAGTCGTGCGGAATATTCACACATCTCACGATATTGAGGCATGACAGGTCTTTTATAAGAGGATCTGGGAGCGACATGCTTCTTGATTAACTAGTTCAAATGATTCCACAGCTGACTCTCTATACAGCAAAAGTATGTTGACCTGCTATCAATCCACCGCATTAAGTCGAACTGATACTAACTTTTAAAGGTTTGTCCATATGCCCACAGAGTAGGTTCACTAATTACAATGATTTTTTCATCTTACATATTTACGTCTCATGCATGTGCTCAGGCTGAGCTTGCCCTTGAAGAAGCTGGGTTTCAATACACACGCTTCGAAATCGATCTCCAGAACAAACCTGAATGGTACGCACCGCGTGTGAACCCGGTCAGCAAGGTAATAACAATTCGCCGCAATTTCTGATACCTTCACCCGTTAGTAATCTGTCATTTTCTTTGAAGGTCCCTGCTATTACCTATGGAGGCCCGATCGTCCATCCAGACAACCCGTCTCCCGAATCCATAAAAATCGCTGAATCCCTTGTCCTTCTCGAATTCTTCGCGGACCTCGCCAAGCCTGGCACACTTCTCCCCGCCGACCCGGTCCTCCGTGCCAAAGCTCGCTTTTTCATTGACACTGTTTCCAACACGATTGGCACTACATTCGCAGCTGTGACGGTCCGTGGAGAACCAGTTGAGAAGGTCCTCCTTTCAATTGAGAAAATTCAGAGTCTTCTCCCTCCTGACGGGTTTGCCGTTGGTCCTGACTTTACTATTGCGGACGCGGCAGTGGCGCCGTTCTTTGCTAGACTCGAGGTCGTACTTGAGGAGGACATTGGGGCTTTCGATGTTGGGGTAGGCCCTAAGACGCTTGAGACGTTGAATACGGACCCCAAGTTTGCTCGTTTTCGTAAGTATTTTGCAGACATCAAGGCCAGAGAGAGCTTCAAGAAGACTTTTGACCGAGTTCGTGTCCATCATGTTGACAGTCATTATGATTCTAAACGCTTCTCTTACAGGAGTCAATCCGCGCTCGCTGGGCTCCGAGATCTGCTTCTCTCCGTGCCCAACGACAGGTTCAGCATGCGTTATGATTCATATGGTTACAAAGAAATAGTATATTATCTTATTGCAGAATGATGAAATGATGGCCTAAATTAGGCTTCGGCCGCCCAGTTATTCCATTAACGCTGTGCTGCTGTGGCATTTTAGTCCTTGTAATCGCTCCATTATGACCCCCTCGAATAGGGTGTTACAAGGCAAAGACGTCCGTAAAGCTGCACGTGCAGCTGTAGCCGCCTTGAGCGAGCATGGTCTGAAATCCTGTCTCTTTGGAAGCGCCGCCTGCGCAATATATGGTACAGGGAACCGAGATCCCAACGTGAGTACGCTGTCCCTTTCACCTTGTCACAGGAATGAAATCAGGGAGATGAATTAGGACGTAGACATCATTGTCATCAGCGAAATGGATCCAGAGGTCATTAAAGAGCTCATCATCGCCTTGGACGACAGATTCTACCTCGTCCCATCTGCCAATCGGCGTAACACATATAAAGTCCTCTGGTTCAGTGTGTCCAACCGCAAGAACTGTAAAGTGGACATCCTCATCCCCGGTCTTCTGAGCATCCCCAGAATTCCTATAAGCAAGATATCATACATCGAGCCTTTCCAAGATATACCCGTTGTTCCGTTCCTAGTGCTTCTCCTTTTGAAGTTGAGGGGCTGGACAGACCATCGCGTCGATTCCAGACAATACATGCGTGACAAGGTTGAGGTGGATGAAGGAGACATTGAGGAGCTTCTTGAGTTATCGGTTGTGCGTCCTGAAGCTCACCTTAGTCAAGAAAGGTGGTTGCCGAAGTGGTTTGTACAGGAAATGCGGGAACGGGTTCAAGAGTACATCGAAGTGTGGCCGCGTTCTGAGGAGAATTGGCAAAGCCTAGGGTTCTGATACTATCTGGGATATTTCCGAACAAGAATTAATAATAGTCTCGGGTTTGACTAAGTAGTACACTAAGCATTGCTCTTCGGCAGATTAATCTCGACCTCGCTGCATGAATCAAGAGCCCTCTCCCATCGAGCTGACGTCTTCATCGTCTGCCTATCACCCACAATGATCAAAGCTAAGCGAGCGCGAGTCCACATCACATTTAATCTCCTTTCGTCTTCAAGGAATCCAATGTCTCCTTCTACGTTAGATCGTACAGCAGAAAAGATTATGATGTCACTTTCCCGTCCTTGAAAAGCATCGACTGTTGAGCAGGAAATAGAACCAGGAAGTCTGGACCGCAGGGCTTGAATTTGCTTCCTATACGGAGTGAGGACTGTAATTTTCAGCTCTGCTACAGAGGGTGAGCCTTCTGACGAAGCAGCCTGAGGCTGGCCTTCCTTTTGCGTGGTAAGCATGGGAATGATGTGTGCAACGACGTCCACTTGTCCTGCGTTGCTCTTGGACATACTACCCATGTCCTCCTCCGTAGAGCATTGGATAAAAACCGTGGGAACGAAGGACGTGCCACGCCGAGGCCATGGGAAGGAAGACGTCGAGAGCCGGCCCCAAATCTCGTCGGTGTTGGTAAGGCCGCTCTGCAGCTGGTCATTGTAGAATTCCTTTGAAGGAAAGGCCATGAGCTCCGCGGGAGAGCGATATTGTACATTCAACATTGTTTTACGCATTCTAGGACTCTCCACATGGAGCCACAGGCGTTCCATCAAGGAAACATCAAACTGTAGAACAGAACCCATCTTTTTGACTGTAGGACGAAGTTGAACACTGTAAGGACCCATCATCAGAGATGTTTCGGAAAACTCTTTCCGTGTCATGACTTAACTGATCTCCAACGAGAACAGCCTTTTTGATGCCTTTCACTAAAGGTATCAGTGCGCCTGGTTCGGTGATTTGAGACGCTTCGTCTATGATTGCGATGTCAAAATTGACTTTCCGCAATGTCCCTAATCCAGCGCCTACAAATTACCTCGTCAATACAAATTATGTGTTTCATTATTCTGCCTACCTGCACATGTAGTGAAAACTAGTACAGCAGCCTTGACTCTTTCTTGAGCTTTCTTGGCCAACTTATTGTTTTCATTTGTGTCGCCTCCTACCCTTGCATCAACAGTGTAGCCCTTCAAGTTTTCATTGACTTTCGACTGATCAGTGGCAACGCGAAGTATCTGCTCCTCTGGAAGGATGCGTTCGATTGCGTTGACGGCGACAAACCTCTCAAGTACATTATCCACAGCTATAATATATTGAGATCCTGTGCATGGAAGGAAATCATTACATACCGTTGTGAGTGGATGCTGTCAACAGGATTTTAGGCGGGTCATCATTCCGAGACTTTCTCAGGAGTCCTTGAAGGATTTCGACAACCACTGTGGTCTTTCCAGTTCCTGTTCATGACATGTTATTAAGGAATCCGATTCAAAAATAATGACCCGGAAACATACCGGGTGGGCCCCAGATCAGAGAAAGAGGAACATCGCAGGACTTTACGGCCTCAATTTGGCTTTCATTGAGTCGTCTGTTTACGGAAGACTCAGTGGCATTTAAAGAAGTTACAGGTAGTTCTCCTGGCTTTCCTTCAATAGCTGTTTCGCTCTCTGACCTTGTGATAATATCGTAAAAATTACAACATTCTGGGCCTTCTTGTATGAGACGTAGGACTGCATCCATCATAGCTTTCGATGTAGCTGATAAAAGCCTCAAGGTTAGAGAAAATGACTCAGACAAGAAATACTGGCAGCTACCAATGATTCCAGCATGATACATATTCCAATCCATGTGTTCCATTTCAGGCGGCTGTGTGTGCAGCAAACTTATCTTGAGCTCTCCTTTCGATGCCTGAACAACCAGACCATCCATTATAGGTGTTTGCATCCACCGATTCGTTGCTTTAGACGCTGCTTGTAGTCGAACATGTGAATGTAGACGCACTTCTGTCCTTGCATCAACCCGCACTATAGCTCGCACATGATCAGGGTCATTGGCGACGGATGACAGTTTTACATGCGAAGGAGGCGTTCTCTGTTTTCTTGGTTTTCCGTTATCATCACAGGGGCACTCATCAGCGGCGTCATCGGCACGATCAAATGCAATGGAAAGGGCAAACTTATGCCCATAGTCCATTGCCTTTGGAAATGGATTATCAGAACCATTCAGCCGAGCGTCATTTAGACACAACAGAACCTCTTGTACTAGATGATGTGAACGAACGGAGTGCGCTGCCAAAGTCAGGAGGTCAAAGTATTGTTCTACGTCCATGTTGGCAATGGATCTGGCCATTTTTTCAATGGCAACAAGAGATGCAATACCAAGCGAATTTGCACATCTAATGATGTTACGACATATTATATGTGTCATGCCTGCAATAGGCTCAGGAAGAGAATTGTCTTCCTGTGGAGCGAAGCGCTTCATCAAGGTGAATGCCAGTGGAGAGAACATTTCAATCCATCTTTCGAGAGTGTCGCGCTCCAGCGGCTGTTGTGCGGCGACAAAATCAAAAACAAGGAACATTTCCTCGTCTGCATGATTGTGCAACGCAAATTTCATAATCCTGTCAATTTCTTGGGCTGTTTTGGCAGAAAGATGAGCATGCATGCTTTGAGGAGTGTGTCTTTCATAATTGGGACTCTGGGAGATAGACCCAGGGGGAGGTCCAAAGGCGTCATCTTCTTCTATCCTCGGAAAAGCACTTTCTGCCTTGGGAAAGAAAGAGGGAAGAAGTGGACGGTTTTCAGAAAGTTTCCAGTTCACATCACGTAAATCATTAAGGTGATACGAAATGGCTTGTCGTTGGAACCGCGAAATAGTCTGCTCGGTCGGAACACTATATTATTGGTCAAGTATTGGCCACTATGAGTACTCCCCACTTTGACTTACTGTTCGAACCACAGATCGAATAGTTGATGTGCAAGGCGATCGCGATTTGAGACAACATGGATTTCAACTGCTATGACCGGCGTTGTACGAATGCTTCCCATTTGCTTATGGAAATCATGAATGAATCAGGCACTATTGAAGAGGATTTCACGTACTCTTTGTACAAAAGCTGAAATCTTTTGCAATGCAATGCTGGTAGCAACTTCGAAGCCACTTCCAAGCGGGCGACGATTGATAAAGATGAATGTATCACCAATGTGCTTATTGTAGAGCTGAAAATGAGTATCACTCATGTGCAAGCGATATCCTGTGGTACAAGGCTTATATCCAAATAGCACTTGATCAGTGTTTGGCATGAAGGCACAAACTACAACGTTTTCGTTGACGTCTGGATCCTCCCCCCATACCATACCTCCCCTCATGAAAATTCCAATCGCAAATCGTTCCTCAGTCTGTTCATTATTGAGTTATCTCCCCATAACAAAGCTTGCAACCTAACCTTAAGAACTAGCAGTTTCCTCGTATATTCCTGAGTTCCCATTCGAAGGAACTCAAAGAAGGTAGTTAGGCTTTGTGTCTTGGATGAATATAACCGCTGCATCGAAAAAGGGAGACCTAAAGTCCTGTGATATAGGTCTTGTGGAGCGAGGATATCGGAGCGGATTAAAGAGTTCCAAATGTATGGATGATCATCTGCAGAAAGCTTGAGAGTCGAGCTAAGTGCATGTTTTTCCTGAGCACTGAGGGCAGACATGTTCAAGTGATTCAGATATTGTCTAATATCCACCTTGTGTTTGCGTGCAACAAGAAGAGCAAGATTGAAGAGCTCGTACTCTGAAATAGCACTTTGCTGGCTTTGAAGTAGCGCAACAAGGAGATCCCTGGCTCCGTCGTTGTCCGTTGTTGCTACCATATCTCTGAAGGGCATGTGTTCGGCATGAAGGAACTCATCGGCAAAGGCTTCCCGATCGTCCTCCAGAACATCTAGAATGTAGCGCTCAGTGTCAGTCCGCTCTGGTGGATTTGTCAGCCGATCCGGGATCCTGACCTGCGCTCCGTCAACTGATTGAGAGTGCAGCGCATTCAGTTCCTGGCATTCAGGTGACAAAGCGCCCAAGGGACTGGCCCTGACCCATTTTGCATGCAGGGCGGATACCCTTGCTACACCAGCACTAGGAGAATGTTAACCGGAAATCAGCCCAGAGTATCAGCACTTGCCCACTATAAAAAGCAAAATGCCTGGCAAGGTCAGTCCGGGTGATGGTCTTACTCATATTTTCCTTATTTCCTGGATAATCGTAAGACTTGAATGTTATTGTAAGCCATGCGAATTCTAGTAGCATCTACACATAACTCACTTGTACAATTGTGGTGGGTATAATATCCTTGTCCCACAAAACAAAGTATTCATCGCCTAAATAGCTTTGTGAACTGTATCAGGACGTGACTTGCTATCTGCATACCATCAAGATCTCCACCACTACTCATCGACGGTGCAGAATGGTGTCCGGGTCGTGCAACGGTTGCGAAGACAACGCAATCCACCAGATGCGTCAGTTTTTCATGATACACTGCCCTCAATTTTAAACAGTCGCCTGTATCGCATGAGCTATTCTGTATAGGACAACGCTCAAGCCACGTACCAGGATGAAGGCAAGGGTTGCGTACTACAATCACATCACCATGGATTGGAGTGGAAGGGCCTCCACGAGCTGTCATAATACGAATGTGTACCTGTCCTTCCTTAAGCACTTGGTATGGATCACACACTCCAAATAGTCTCCGTGAATTCCGAACGAAAATCGGAGCCTTCGACCGGCCCTTTTCGTTCTTGAACTTCGCCGTTTCGTCCACTTGTCGTTTTCTGATCTTCTTTGACACATCTGGATCATCCAAACCTTTGACAAGGACCTCCTCAGCAAGCGTATATTCCCCAACCGCGGACAGAAAGTCGATTGCTCGGATCGGATCAATCGATGCTTGTCTGATCCAATCGAAGTATTCTTGCTGCTTAGACCTTAATTTGTCGTTGGTTATGCCAAGGCTGGATAGAAGAACAATGACATCGTTATTAAGGCGCCCGAATGTATATGGCTTGGAATAGTTGACAAGAGAAAAGGTAACATCCTTGGTCGTCGAAAACTTCTTCATACTCTTTCGAAACTCCACGTGCTTTTTCTCTTTATCAAGGTCTGGATGCAACATCAAGACTCCTTTGTATCCGAGATAACTAAGGCCAATTAGACCTTGAACTGACAAGAAAACAAAATATATTACCGAATTTGAAAAACTGAAGGGGTATACCTCTGGCCTCTGAAAATGATCTGTTTCTTGCTGCTGACTTGCATCGCAAAACGCTTCGACATCAGTCCACAACCATCGGAGAAAACTTCATCGCCTGATTTGATATCAGGGATGTCTCCAATATACTTAGGATCCAATTGCCAGTCCAGTTGTGCCTCTGAGAACAGGAGACCAATACGCTTTGCGCCTGAACGATAGTCAAAAAATGATCATATCGGTTGCAGATCTACTTACGTTTCGCGATGTTCATGATTTTTCCGTAGTCTCCTAGCGAGTATATTCGATCATCAAGTTCTTCATCCTTTGAGGCCTCTCGCAGAAAACAGGACCTGCCTCTCTAGGTGAATATGTGAGCAAAACATTATCTTGACTTGGACGAGACACACGAGTTGGCTGTTGCTATGGTGGTAGAAGCGGTACTGTACTCCGTTCAAGAATAGTCCCGCCCGAAAAAGTCGTTCGATGTATTCGCCTCCTTCGCGGATGGAGGAATCAGGGAACCGGAGGTTACCAAACGACAGCAGGATGAACTTGGATATATCATCTCCACGTAGGATACGGTTCTCAGGAAACTTGGCCATATGTAGTGTGAGCTTTTCTGCGGTAAATGTGATGAGCTTCCCGTAATTCGGTCGACTGCGCAAAACATCCATAGGAACTCTAAACACCCAGGTAGTGTCACTTTTCTTAGGGCTCTCTTGTAAGACGTATGGCGCCATTGTGGCTGGAAAGAAGCGCTGTGATCCTGAAAACTCCCGCGCTTCCTTGAACCTAATTATTGCCGACTTGCCTCCGTTCCTTCATTGGCATCGATGAACAGAAAAATATACATTATTGGACCCTCAGTGAGTAATGTCGTATTGAGTTATCCTTCCCTGCCTGACCCGCAGAAGTCAACAGGAAAAACCACCCTTGTTGATGCGCTGGCCCTTAGACTAGGTCTAAGATTCCCGGCAGTTGTCAAAGAGGTTGCACGAGATGTCATGGCGACTCAGGGATTCAGTCGCAAAGATGTGGATTCGCTGAAAATGCAGCAAGCCATATTAATCGCCCATCTGGAGAAAGAAAAGTACGGCCGAGACTGTCCTATACAGATATGTGATAGATCGGCTGTGGATTGCATTGTTTACGCGGTGATGACTTCTGCGACTATCGAAGAAGCCTCCAGACGACGAAATCTCCTGACGAACACACCCATATTTCAAGCTGCCCTTGAAGTATATCGACAGTCGACGTTCCTATTACTTGCGCCTATACCCGAATGGTTGGTAGATGATGGCATTCGCCTTACAGAAAAGCAAAACCAATGTTTCGATGCTTTCAGGAGGGAGCTTCAAGGGTTAGGAATCAAATTCCGCGTCATTGGACCAGACATGCAATTCAGAGAGGAGAGAGTCACATGGGTACTCGGGTTACTGGGACTGTAAATCTCAAGTTCAGTCTTCGAGATATTGGTCAGAAATCCCAAAAGACGGCTTGCAAGTAAAAGTTGATTGACTGACTAGTCCAAACATAGAAAGATGTTTCTGGCCACATCAACACCTACAAAAGCAAAACCTAGCTTTTGATGACAACACTTCATACTGTGTTACACTCCATAAAGTCTGTGTACAGGCCAAATCGTTGTACCTCGAAAAATCTGTAAATACAGTTTGTCAACTGACGACGAACGATGAGTCGGCCATCCCGATCATACAGTCACTTATACTCTGAACTATTGGTCGCGATGACACCTTTCTCGACCCTTCCTACTACAGTCAAATATCTCTCAACCCATAGCTTTCATAACCCATAATCTCCAATAAACCATAATTTTTTGGATCCACCAAGTCTAATGGATGACCCTATAATGCTCTCTGATAACCCATCATCTCCAATAAGCCATAAATTCTGGCTTCCACCAACTGCTATAGGTTAAGAAAGATTTGACTGTATTCAAAAACCTTGGCATAAAAACCCTTTCATTCATCGTTCAGAAATTCTGAACGGATTTTACCGGGCCGGTCAATCTTACGTAATGTTAACAATTTTAGTGTGTTTTTATTGTTCAGCTTCTGCTCGAGTCCTTGCATTGGTCTTTACCCGATTAAATCCGGAACGATGATCCCAAATTCCGATAAATTAGATAGCTTTAAAACGTCTCTTGCGACTTTCGCATTTATGCCGAGCTCCAAAAAATCCGAGACATCATCCCCAGGGCTGGGATCTTCTGGGCTCAAGAAACGTACTCTTCAATCATTTGATGTACCTCGGACCTTCCATGAGCAAATCGACGGGGAAGGCCCGCAGGTAGGTGAAGGTACTTCGGGACCACCTTCTAAGAAGAAACGTGTTCGTGGCTACGCAGACCCAAAGGTTTATGCCCACCTTCAAGGTCTTCCAGATATTCTCAGTGAAGGTCTTGATAGTGAGGGAAATGACATTGTTGTGCATGCCATACCTTCTCAAATTATATTCTAGTCATTTTTTGTGGCATTAAGTACTCATTGTTTCATCTTGGTCATAGGCTTCTCATGTTATTTTCAGTCCTGGAGGAAAATCTGCAGAGATAGGTCACCATTACGGCCACCACTCAAATCACTTCTGGGACTGTCTTTACCAATCAGGTACCTCGCTTTGTGCTCCATCAGAATAGTCTCTTCGTTGATTCATGAGATGTGGAGGATTAACATCCAGCAAGCTTCTTCCAGAAGAAGATCACACGCTACCTGAACGATTCTCAATAGGACTTGTAAGCCTGTTTCCGTTATCTATGAGGAAGTTAATGTCTGACAATGCCAGACGAATCTTGTTGAGCGCCCTACAGCTGAAGTATGCGAACTTTTACTGCGTTGGTCATTGAAATTGACCTAAGCACAGCAAAATGAGCTTTCATTCGAGGAGCAAGCGGCAAGTGTACCAAGTCTGCTTGCAAAAATTGCGCGATATCGTCCGCGCATTCTGTGCTTCCTTGGTTTGAGCATAGCCCACACCTTCCAGAGCCAGCTTAACTTTTCGCCGGTCGGTTTGTCTCTTGATTATGAGAAGCGGTATCTCATCTGCTTTTCACGTCAAAACTAAAGAAACCTTTATCAAAAATCAAGAAATCCGGACTTGGACTACAGACCTACAAATTGGTGCATGATGGCACCTCGGATAACACATCAGACACAGGTAATGTGCGATAGATACCGTTCCCCTTTATTTACATGGATCCTCAGCCGAAACGTTGTTCTATGCCCTCCCCAGCCCTTCAGCACGAGTTGTTCAACCTCAGGTAAGCACGTGATGTTTCAATTACCTCTTTTACCCTCTTTTTCTTACGAAAGCTTGACAGAAGTCCGGAAAGATCACTCTTTTCGCGAGCTTCAGAGAGGTTTTGAATCAAGTCAAAAGAGGTGATTTGGTGACGGACAAGTTTGCAACAATCGTTATTCTAAACCACTAGGAAGTGTGTGTTCATCCGACTTAAATGATACAAGTCTGGGGTCTTACAAGGCATCGTCCGCAGGACTCCTTTTAAATACCATCTATAAAAAAATTAGGTCGGAAGAGTAGCACCTCTTCATCAGCTGTGGTAGCCAACCTCGATGAACTTATTCGATGACTATCGCCCATAAGGAGTTGGTTGATGTATTCTTGACTCCTCTTCCGCCTGAGTTTGGTCTCTTCAACCCGGTGAAAATGGCGAGCTCTGGTATCAGGTGGCATGTAATGGCCGGAGTCCGTATGTTAAAATGAGACTCACAACCCTGGCTTATTTCTCGTTCGATTTAGAAGTCGAACTCGGCATCAAATTTTCTGATATAACGAGGAAGAGAAAGCGATATAAATACAAATGCGCGTGTAGTACAATATGGTCAGTAAAATATCGAAAAACTTCTACTCATCGTCGTCGCTCTCCATATCTTCGTCACTATCGCTGTCTTCACCCTCCGCAACTTCGATCGGGTCAAGCGCAATATCATGGTCCGCGCCGATGTACGAATCACATATAACGTAAAGTTTGAGCGAGTGGGTGCCTTTAGGGAGCGTGAACTCCAGCTTGACAGAGAGGCTTTTGTTGACAGTGACACGCTTGATGACGAGGAGCTGACGACTACTTGAGTCACCAACGACAAGCCACCAGTTAGCCATTTTTCTCGAGGGATAGAAGGGAGCGACGACATTTTGATCATCACCGTCAGCGTCATCCTCGTCCACGTCTTTTGAAAGAGCGACTTGGAGGAAGATTGGTGCGCCGGCTGTGTACTCTCCTTTCACTAGCTCATGCGTGACGTCGAGAGTGGGATACGAATTAACGAACACCGCAACATCCCGCCTAATGAGATTAGTGAAGGAACATTGGAAATGTACAAATGAAGGCTTACATTTGTACTGGGGCCATCTGCAGGAGCTCGTTCCGCTTGTCGTCCTCCATCTCCATGACATCATAGACTGATTCAATACCGGCGTCCTTACACCGCTTAATGACCTAAAGATGGCAAAATAAATAAGATGATTACACAGGGGACGGACAAGAACTTACTTCGGGCTCAAAGTGAGGAATCTGTTTCAGGGGAGAGTCGGTTTCCCACATAGCCTGGACACACATCTGGGAAAGATCCATAGCACCCAAAGCATTCAACCATGCGTTTGAGGACATAACATCCACGCAGGCAGAGAGGAGATTAAGGACTTTCTCGAGCACAAGAACTTGATCGGCAGCAAGATCAGGGGGGAGTTGGAGACGCGAGAAGTGTGCTTGAAGGAGGAGGAAGGTTTTGAAGTGAGGTGCTTCAAAGTCGGCACGATCCAACTTGACAGGGACACGATCATAAATCCGACGAAGTAACGACTCTTCGTGTTTGCGAATGGGGATCGTTTCAAATTCGGCCGATGAGGAGACAACCTCTAAGAGGCCCTTCAACTTTGTGCGCTCCTTCAACGACAAAGTGTACACCTCAACCGTGACATCTGATGACAACTGAGTGAGAGAAACTCATTCACTTCTGCCGTAATAACTCACATGATATATTGTAGTACGCGGCGATCATGCCGAGGTTAAGAGGTGAAACGTCCATTTCGTCTTCTGTAGGTTGGATAAGCATCTGCGAGAGAAACTCAAGCTCGCAAACCCACCAATAGCGATACATTTGGAGTTTACAAGGTCAGTTAGGGTATTCTCAACGAGTTCCGATAGGTGGTCCGAAAGATGTTGGTGACTAACATTATGCAGGTTATAGTAGTTGGGATTCTGTGTCATTCGCCTATAAAAGTACGTCCAGGTCAAGATATCCTAGAGGAGAGAAGTTTAGAATCGTACGTAACGAGAAGAGGAGACGTGTTGCATACCATCGCATCCTGCTTATTTTCGATCGTCTTGACAGCGATCTCAGCGAGGAAGTAATCATGCAGCAAGTGAGTTGGCAGATGTGATTCAATGGGCAGACCTTCGGCCAAGAACTTTTTGTAAAAGTCCTTTCGAGTCTGTTGGCACATGAACACACAACGGCTCCGTTCACCCTCTCTCGGCCGACATGCGCGACCCATCATCTGGAGGACATCCAGAACAGGGTAATCAATGTACCTATGCTCCTTCCCCTCGTAGTACTGAACACCCATAATAATGACCATATAGCTTGCAACGGGAAGACTCCAGGCCGTATCCTATGGACATTAAATACCTCAAGAGTTTATACAATGGGTCAGACGCACCTTTGAAGCCACGAGGACCTGGATGGCGCCCGAGTCAAATAAACGCTGCACGATACGCTTATCCTGCTTGTCTAGCGCCTCATGGAAGTACCCAATACCATGTTTCAGCGTTTCTGCCAAGCCCGGATCGCGAACATGGTCCAGATGGGGTTGAAGGTCCTCAAGTTCGATATTCAAGAACCGATCAGGTTTATCGTCAGCCGCGCAGTGAGTTAGTATATCGTCAACAGTGAGGCGGCACTGCCGACGGGACGGAACGAAGATGATGACAGGTTTCGTGGGCGAATATTCCACGATGGCGAGGTACGCTGGCTTTGACATCGCAATCATAAGTGATGGGAAGTGTGGGATGGTGAAGGATTGTAGGTGGATATCCATATCCAGCGGACGAGCACTACGCCCGAGTGAGCAATGCAATACAGACAATCGCCAGTAAACCCTTACCTCGGTGAGAAATTGAAGATAGCATGAGAGGGAACACCCATCCATTCTCCCAAATCGCGTGCGTTCGCCAACGACACACCACAGGCCACGATCCTTGTCTTAATTTCCGTTTGCGCAGAGACATACCTCGTGCGTGAAATGACAACTTCATATGTCGGTCCAACCTCCCCACCTACAAGCTGAACCTCATCTGCGATCAACAATCCAACATTCTGCACATTCTTTCGCTGGCGCCACCGTCTCGAGATAACATCCCACTACCAGCTCTATCAGTACGCGCCGAACCTGAAAAAGAGCAACAACAAACCTGCGACGGAGTACAAACAATCACATCCCCCTTCTCCAACAACCTTAAATCCGCACTCGTCTCACCCGTCAAACTCACGATCTCCTTCCCACCCTGCAACCCTGCAAACTTGGCTTTCCACTCCGCAACTCTCTGATCTACCATCTCCTGGTACGGCTCAATACACACCGCTCTCGCCTGCTCCTTCTTACTCCACAGCCTCAGCAGCGCGAACTCGGCACAAATGGTCTTCCCGCTGCCCGTCGGCGCGCCAATGAACACGTTCTCATCAGATGTATACAGCGCCTGGAAAACCTGCGTCTGAATCTTGTTGAACGTCTGTATAGTGGACGCGTAAATCTCCTCGAACTCTTTGTTGTGCAGTGCTGAAAGCGGGAGAGCCTGGAGATCGAGAAGGGGCGTTGGAGGCGGGAACTTTTCAGGGAGAAGGAGATGCTTGAATGAGATGGGGAGACGAGTCTCGGAGTGCAACCAGCGGTCGGAAATTATGGAGATGTAGTAGTTCGGAGGTACAGGCTCAAACATTGGGACCGTGATCGTCACGTTATGCTCATCCTCTGCGTACTTTTGGCGAAGGATGAAGGTATCATGGAAGAGAATGATCTCGCCATCCACGTCCTCAACGAGGATATGGAACGTCTCTGCCGTACCGTGTATCTTATCGTCCCATCGGAAGTCGGGAATAATCGAAAGATCAATACGGAGAAGGGACCGTGTGATCGGCTGTACCTGAGCCTGGAGTCTAAATTACCATTCAGCATCACAAATCCGCACCAGCCATCAAAAGACCTACTGCAGCTTTGGGAAACTATGCACAAGACGATGCACAAGACGACCAGCATTCGGAATCCCGATCAGCTCCGCAATCTCAGGTGGACTGAGGTCAAAGTATCTAAACCACGGCTAAAGAATCTCTTTCAGTCACACCAACACAACTAACAACATAACTGAAAGACATACGAATTGTTTCCCTTCCGCCTTCCTCACAACATCTGCCGGAACACCCTTGAACTGCCTGAGCGGGGTCATAGACCCCCACCTGCCCATCCATCAATCAACAAGTCAAAGCTTGAAAAAAGAAATAGGCACGTACATCCGCTTCTCGACCATCTTACACAAGTCCAGCGCCGTCTTGGCAGGCACCGCCCATCCTCTCTTCAAGCAGATCTCAAAAATCGCACGGAGAATACTACGCATACGAAACAACGCAAAAATGAGTTTAGCGTCTCCACGTAAATCCAGAACAACTCACCGGCCTGCAGATTGTTGTACGAAGACCATGTCCGCGACGAGGACGAAGCCTGCCCGATAACTTAAGCACCGCAAGAGATTGAAAAAAAAGACAATAATACCGTCTAGCTTGAGCTGCGAGATATAAGCCTGCAGCAAAACATTGATCTTCGCAGCCGGCTCCTCCACACTTTCCTTAACCGGAATCGGCACCCTCTCAAGTAACTTTGCGAGCTCCAACTTCTCTTCTTGCCTCACCTACACACACAAAAATCAGTATTCCACTCGAAAATCGCTGAAAAAGGAAACACTCACCGGCAAGAACCTAAACTCATTACTCAACGCAAACACCCTAAACAACTCCAGCATGCCCATCGAACTCCTCAGATGCTGGTTATAAGTCATCATACTCCCATATGCGACATAATAATGGCTCGCGATTCTCCCCAGCTCCAGACTCTGGAACTTCCCCGTTGCTCGCTCGTACTTCAGGAGCTGACACTTCTCGAGGAGCACAGCGGCGGAGTGGATGATGTCTGCACGTTTTTGAATCAGAGTTGGGTCGTCAGAGGTGAGATAGTCGACGCCGACGCTATATAGGCCGGGTGAGCGCAGCATGCGGACGTACCTACAACGGCCACGAATATCAGCCGAATACTTGTCGAAAAGAAAAACGAACGACGCACAGATACGTATACCCCAACCACTGCACGGCTTCATCCCTATTCCTCACCGTGCCCAACACAACCTCCGCATTCAACATATCCACCACCCTCGCCACAAGCTGACTCTCGATCGGCAGCTGCTGATTCCCTAAGCTAAGATAATATTGCACCTCCTCGTAGTTCGTGATAATCACACCCTCTCCATACGTATCATACTGCGGCCTGCCCGCGCGCCCCAGCATCTGGAGCACATCCTGGCTTGACAGCTCGACCCACCGTCCCTTCTCGGGGTTATATATCTGCGTCCCTTTGATTATCACCGTGTGAGCGGGGAGATTTACGCCCCACGCCAGCGTGGCAGTACACACGAGCACTTGGATCGACCCGTCTGCAAACAGCTCTTCCACAAGCCTCCGATCCTCCCTGTTCATACCCGCATGGTGAATCCCAAACCCAAAGGGCAGCAAATCCTTCAGCGCGGGATCAGTCACGTTCCCCGCCTCCTCCTGCAAAATCTCCCTCACGGCCCCCTCAGGCTTGACGAACTGTGTGATCGTCTCTTTCTCAATCGCCATATCTCTCAAAAACCGCGCCGTCTTCGCGGTCTCCTTCCGCGAGTGCACAAACACGAACGTCTGGTTCTTCCCGGCTTGGTCAAGCACCTTCTCGTAGCAGATCTCGTTCATGAGCTGGTACCGCTTGATCGCTTTCTTCTCCGTGATGCCAATGATTTGCTGCTGGAGCCCGCACGGGCGGTACGACGCGTCGAAGTAGAATAGTCCCTTCTTCTCGTCGACGCGCAGGAACGCAGCGACGTCTTGGTAGTTTGGCAGGGTCGCGGAGAGCCCGATGAGGCGGACGTAGTCTCCTGTCTGTTCCATCCTTCGCACCGTCCGCGCAATGACACCCTCGAGCACAGGCCCGCGCTCGTCATGCAACAGGTGGATTTCGTCAATGATGATCAACCGAACGAGGTTAGTGTAGCTCGTGTCCGTGCTTTTGCGCGTGATGACGTCCCATTTCTCCGGCGTAGTCACGATAATCTGCGTTTCTGAAATTTGTTGTTTCGTCATCTGCGAGTCGCCCGTGAGTTCGCCTACTTTGATGTTGTAAGGCTTGAGACGGGCCGTGAAATTTCCGACCATTTCTTGCACGAGCGCTTTCATGGGGGCGATGTAGACGATTTTGAAAGAGTCGAGATCAAATACACCGGTTTCTTCATCCCGGTGCTTGGAGAGTTCATTTAGGATCGTGAGCATCGCAACGTTTGTCTGTACAATGTGTTAGATATACGTATGCAGTTCCAAGTAAGAACACACTTTTCCAGCACCTGTAGGCGCGCACAACAGGATCGGTTCATCCGTCCCAAACGCAATGGGGAACACCTTGCTCTGCACCGGGTTCAAATGGCTGACCGTAAATGCCTCGCGTGCCCATGGTGGCATCTTCTCAACAGGGACCAACTCTCCTGGCGTAGGATCTTTCTTCTTGGGTGCAGGTACATGAATTTCCTCGTACCCCTTCTTTGCACGTTTGAAAGAGCCTTCGGGCAGTTTACACTTTTTATTGCTCATCAAGTGTCCACCCTGGCTGAAGGCCATTGACTCCAAATCGACCGTCTTCTTGGGCTGGACTATCGATCCAGGTGTCAGGGTAGCGGTTTTGGGGACCTCGGGTTTTGTGTCCACGTCCATCGCGTCGTCGTCGGCACCGGCAGATTGGGCCTTGGCTTTCCGGTCGCCCGCGAGCTCACGAAGAATCCACCCGAGTCCTTTTTCACGCATTGCGACTTCGACGTTGACGCGCTCGTCCGCGTCACTACGCATGAGTTTCGTGCACCATACAACCACGTCGCGGTTTTTGAGGAATTTAGTGGTGATGTGGAAGCTCTGGTACTCGAAGAGTTCCATGAGCTGGTTCTCGCAGTCACGCAGAGAGGACTCGGAACCTAGGATAGAAAGCACGGCAGCGGTTTTGTCTGCGGCTGTAACGGGATCTGGGTATATTTCTGCAATTTGGCGCTGAACCCAGAAACCATCGATGGAGTGCGGTGAGACGATGTCCTGGTCTGACTTGCTCGCCTTGACCTGCGACTCTCCTCCGATGACGAGCTCGTCGCCGTCGTCACCTTCGACGGGCGGTGCCTCGGGTGCCTCTTCTTCCTCGTCGTCAGAGTCTTCGCGGATTTCATAACCCTCCTCGTCTTCCTCGTCCTGCTCTTCCTCGTCAAACACGACAGCGACACCCACCTCGTCGTCAATCTCCGCGTCCTTCCTCTCCATGTCCGGGTCACCCATCGTTGCGTCCTCCGCGTTATAATCCGTAATCTTCTTTGACAAATTCACAAACTGTGAAAATAGCTCGCTCGTCACCGGCCCCAGAATCTCTTCCACCTCCCTCTTCTTGTCGAAATCCTTCATTCCCTCATTCTTCAGCGTCTCCAGCACTGTGTCCGCCGCACTCCGCACGATATCCTGTGCCTGGTCCCCCAGCGCCGTATGAACAGAACTCAAGATCATCTCATACACCTCCCTCGTCTCCGCCGTCCGTGGTCGATACGTCAGCCCCTCCACATCCTGTGTCGCCTCTATAATATCCGTGTACCCAAAACCCATCTCCGCGCGCCGCTTGGGCTGCTTTTCCGACGCATCCTGGCGGTCCGCAGCCTTTTTCTTCTTTTTCTCGAGGTCCTTGGGTGCCTGGCGCTGCACGCGCGAACCCATCTCGCGTGGGTCGATGCGCCCCGCCAGCGAGGTGGGGGCACCATCAGGCTCCTTGTCGCGGCGGGGCAGTGCGGAACGGTCCGCCGTCAAGACGAGGGACGAGATGGCGCCATAGTTGTAGCCAGAGAGATCTGGTTTGCCCGACATGACGAGCGTTTTCTCCGAGTTGGTTCAACACCGTCGAATCAAAAAATGGCTTTCTTATGTAAGCGACCACCCCGTGCTCGTGACGCGCTTTGCGTGTTAATACCTTACTCTACCTTTTTTAAACCCACGGGACACGTACAGAATAGCGGGTATAGCTAATGGAGGGATAAGGATTTTGGACTTTGGACACACCTATACCAAGTACTAGTCTTCATTGCAACAGGTACCTGGACAGTCTTCGACCTACATAGACTGAGTCTTTATTGACGTCTTTTCTCCCCCAATCACCATGTCCAATCCTCTCGGAACCCGACATCGGGGTCCAGTATATTGACAACGCTACATTTCCCCTGTTTACATTTTGAATGACGTGCATTATCCGGAACACTGATCCATTCTTTCCGAATCAAGGTCCTTTTCAAGCACCGACTTTATAGGCGATCTCTGAGCAAACGAGAAAAAAAAGAATACCACACTTTCAAAAAACCAATCGTAATTCCACACACGCAATCTTGGGTATCCATATAATGACGACACAAATCAAATCCTTTCGAGTTACCATAACAGTTGATCGTCGGATTTGTACTCATTCCCCAAACAGGAGCAAATGCCTTCAAATGGGGTTTGCTCCTCGTATATAAAGTGGGCAGGGCATGACACCAAACCTTTACCAGGGTTTCCTTACAACTGACAATGTACTCGGTACTAGTCATTTCCTTCTCCTTTCCAATTCTTCAAGTTAATCTCATACTCTCTGCAGATGATTGACGTCCCCGTCTCGAATGCCAACTGTGGCTCCACATCTTGCAGCTGTGGTGATTTATAAGTTTAGTGATTTCATTGACATGCTGGTCTCAATGACTCATCACTAAGACTGGGAGGATAAGAATACAAAAGAAGCCCATCAAGCCAAAAACTGCAAACTAGAAAAATGGGAACTTACCAATAGAAAGAAAGTCACTGAAGGACTCATAATACATACTAAACAAGACTCAAACAGCTGGCAAAAGGCAGCCAACCAAAGAAATGATAGCTGAGATAGTAGCAGTGCTCAGATTGGACCAATGACATCCAACCCAAAGTCATGGCATCACTCAGGACTACCATTTACCAGTTTGACATGCTCATACTTGACCTCTTGCCCCTGCCACTTCCAACAAAACAACCTGCTCATGCACACTGGTAGGAGATGGGATGAGGAGTGGAGATGAGGAGAAGTGAGGAGGAATAAAACCAAAAACTGAAGAAACTGCCCAAGCAATGCCAAGCCAATGAAAAAGGCTTGAGCCATTATGAGCTTATCACACATGCAAAGGGCTTCACTCTCAAATCCAAAATCATGCATCTTGGTATGGGTCCATGCACAAACTAGCAGTATAAAAGGGGGAGGATTTCAAGAGGGCCAAGCAAGCATCTAGTGTATAGCTCAGGGTTTTCAGGGAGTGCAACTTGCTTAGACTGAGGCTAATTTGGCTTCATACTCAGGTTTTTAGTGAACAATAAACTACTTTAAGCCTAATTTGAGTGCAATTAAATAACTCCAAATTTAAATCAAACAAAATAAATTAGTTCTACTGCATTTATAAAAGTGTGAGTGAAAGTGTAACTAATCCCCACAAAATTAAGTGAAAGGAAATAAAAACAAGTTGGTTATATTTAATTAAGTACATTTACCAACTTTGCATCATCTGCAGTTCACCATGAGGGGCTTCTCTTACACAAATGAAACACTTTTGTATTTTCATGAGGAGTCTGACAAAAAAAAACATAAGTTTTATACCACCTGGGTCTTGGCCTGGCTCACCTAAATTTACCAAACTAAAGGCAAAAACTTTCACCAGTCTACTGAGAAGGGAAACTTATGCTACTAGCAAGAGTTTACATCTTACTCTTCAGAATCCAGATGTTGTGCTTTGCAAGCAAAAAACTTTGGGCTGAGAAAAACACATCTATACCACCAAAAACAAAGTCTCCAACCTTTGAGCCAATTCAATTGAGCAATACAATGAAACAACCAAATCATCAGCTACAGCTACAATTGCTTGTAAAACAGAGGATGCCACTGCCAAATAGTAGAAATGCACCTAAGTTTAGACACAGTGAGCCTGCTGAGGTTCACTGATTTATCCTAAAGATGGAACCACTATTTGAGCAAGCTGATGTTACTAGAAATGATAGAATATGTAAATGCTCAAACTGAAAGTGAGTGGCTAGGCTTTGACTCTTATGGAGATGAAGAAACTTGGACAACCTTATTAAAGAGATTAAGAACTCCTATTCTCAGGCAGTAGATGATACAGGTAGTATTGCTAACCTAGATTGAATCTGTAAGGAGCATGCTTGCTTAAGCAGAAGTGACACAGGAGAAATTCATTTTATAATGAGGAAATTTAAGGCAGAGACTAAAAGATTAAAAGATGTTGTTGGGAATGAGTCTCTAGTAGATAAATTCTTAGGGTGTTTTACACTAGCATTTGCAGACATAATTGAAAAAAAGCTGCTTAACAAATATAGTCATTATAAGGACCTAGCTCACAAATATCATAGAGACAATAAATATGAATTGTTAGAAGTAATGAATGTGTAACTAACTAAGCCTCATGAAATTAAGTGAAAGTAAATAGAAACAAGTTGATTATATTCAACTAAGTACATTTACCAACTTCACATCACCATGTACAGATAGAATCAGCTAATGGTATCTAATAGCTGTGTATGCAAGCAGGGTAAATGCAAGTGCTGAAGTTCAAGAACACACCATCACTAATACTGATACTACATCATTTGTTATGGCACTCTGGCTTTAAATACATTTATAAAGTATGCAAACAATGAGTTTGCATTTAATGGAGATAATGTCTCAACAACATTGCTAGAAATTGAGAGGACAAGAGATACTGACATATAAGACCAAATTGATCTTTACAAGACTGGGGTTAGTGATAGTAATTATCAAAAGACCTGCTCATAGTGTAGAGATTAAAAATCAAAAAGTGAGAGCCTTTTGCCATTTGCCAATAAATTGCATGTGATGAGGAATAAAAGTAATGAAAACACAATCTTCATTTATTCCTTCACATTGCAATCTTGGCAGTTCTTTGAGGCTATTAATCAGGTTGCTGGTCCTCTGAGAAAACTCTCACTCACCCTTGTTCTGTAAGCCTCACAGAAATTGAGTAATTAGATTGATTTCTAAATCTAGTATAAAAATACATCATCTTTAGGCAACTTTCCTTAGCTTAGTGCTAGCCTATGTTAGGTTTTAACTGTTGACTGCAATGCAATACATTAAAAGCTAAATATAAAATTATTTTATTAGTTATAGAAGAAAACTGGTAGCTACACACTTAATATAAAATGAATATAACTAAGAAAAACATATCTTCATTGGGTATTTGTCATATGATAGTAAAGTAATGTGGAAGTATTGTGATTAAGGGCCTCTTCAGAATAATAACATAATTGATAAAAGTCAAGCTAATTTAAATAACAAAAACATTTGTAAAATATTTTACAATGTTTCTATTATTATATTATACTGAGCACACCATCAACTAATGATATCACCATTATTCTCATTGTTCTTTCATTGTTTATCTCTCTGAAAGGACATTCATTCCTTGTAAAATTACAGTAATAGACAATAGAACCTCATTATATTTTGAGCAAGTAAAAATATGCATATAAATATTATTCATTCTAATCTGCTCATTATAACAAGTTATATAAGGCAGTAATTGTTATATCTAAATATGTATAAACATTTAAGAGCATTGTAATATCAGGATTACA